>WWET01000448.1:527345-541027 GCA_011038615.1 Limnodynastes dumerilii | reverse complement strand
AAAACGGGGCGGGGGGGGGGGGGGGGGGGGGGGGGGGGGGGCATAGATGTTACGCTCAGTACAATATCGTAAGTCTGGATCAGGCCCTATGGCACTAACCTTCCATTACATGTCAAAGCTTTTTTTCACGTGTTATTTAGAATAATCCGATGATTTAGAATAACACTTGCCCATAAAGTGTTGCAAATTAAAATCTGACCTAGATGAGGCACCACAAAATTCTATGTATCCCATGCCAAATAAAATTAAGCTGATGTTGATTGACTGAAAGGCCTAGTCATGTGGGAGCTCTGATATCCACATATTTGTACTGATATATTAGTGGTGAATGCTCTTCAGGCCTGTAAGCTCGTAGGCACATCTCAAACTTTAGCTGAAATATTACATGTGAAATGTCCAGATTTTTTGTCTTTGGTAATTCTAATAAATTGTTATCTGCTTTAATCTCCAGGTTATTTATGATCTCGGTGTGACTTTTATCACTATCCTGATTGTTTGGGCTGCTTGTTCTGGACTAGTATTTTTCAACTGCTTTTTCAATTGGCCCCTTGAGCCATTCCCTGGGCCAGAGGACATGGACTACACGTAAGAGCGTTATGCATATACTTGCTTATGGCCGCCATTTTAAACTCTGCCCCATGTTAATATACTTCCTGTTTTCCATAGTGTGAAAATAAAGTTCAGCTGGCTGGGCTTTGACCACAAGATCACAGGAAAGCAGTTTTACAAACAAGTGACCACTGTCGGGAGACGACTCAGTGTAGGAGGCTCCATGAAAAACCCCAAAGAACTCTCAGCACTGCAGGAAGGGAATAAGCTGTGCCTGTCTACAGTAGATCTGGAGGTGAAATGCCAAGCCGATAATGCAGGTATATATCCTGTAACATCATAATAAAGGTTTATTGCCAGATTCAGGTCTAAATGATACATAATCACTATACTCACCTTAGCCAGGATGCAAAGGTTACACTGCAGAAAGATTTGCCTGGTATGTATCTCTTTAGTGCTGTACATGTTTTCCAAGAAGATTTTACAGTTTCCAGTAAACATCACTGGGCATACAAAAGATGGTAGATAAAGAAATACCACTTGTTCTGTACATTTATTATCTATGGTTAGACATTTGCTCTTCTGCTTGCAATGATCTCATCTTCCTACTGCAATCAATTCAATCATTTCCTGTCTTGATGTTTTATGCCCAGTGTGGGGAGATATAAATTCATGAGCTCTAAAAGCAGAGCTGACATATGCACAGCCCAGGAGCCTGAGTGATGCATATGTAAGAATTGTGTCTTACAAGCGTTACAGCTGTGCCCGATCATGCTGCCCCTATATAAAAGCTATGTTATAATAAATAACTAACAATCCTCTCCTCAGACAGGGGAGTTTGGGGACAGGTGAGGAAGCGGTGCACACTAAGCACTTGCTCATAACATGGAAAATGTAAATGAAACAACGATATTTGCCTCCATGCATAGAGCCAATAATTATTTACTATTTATTATAATAACCAGCGTCTTTTATTAGATTCTAGAGAATGTCAGCTAGAAGCTGATTGGTTGCTATGGGCAGCATCTCCACTTTTCCTTTCCTGCAGCTTAGTAAATCTGGCCCCTAGACTTTCGTTCTGAATCATCCGTTTCTCTGCCTAAGACCAAGTTCTTCTCACGTGGGATTTTGTGTCCCCAAAACTGCTCTGAAATGCTCCATAATCATATTAATTATGTGGGATTCCGCCCAGGAAGCTGTACTTATAGCATACCCGTGTACCAGCTTAAGATTTACTTTACTAAATAATCTTTTGTAATATAGTATTTATACAATGTAATATAACAGTCATATTACTAATTACTGCTGTCATGTTTTACTTAGTAAATATTATGCTATTTGTTGTTTTGCAGCAACTCCATCCTTCATGAAAAGTGTGTTCAGCCCTATCTTACTGCTCAGTCTCATTACAATGTGTGTCACCCAGCTCCGTCTGATTTTCTACATGGGAGCCATGAACAATATACTGGAATTCCTGGTCGATGGAAATTTAGAGACTGGTAAGTGACTTGCACGTGAACAATGCAATCAATAGAACACTCGCTGTGAAACAAATGTAAACACATTAATGGACTGAAATATATTATACTAACATAAGAGCTCTGACTACAAAAAGGAAAAAAAATACCTTTAATTAGTACAGTTGGTTTGTATACTGTAGTTATTTGTCTCAGTAAAAAATCTGATTTCAAGGTGTGCTTGGCATTTGTCACGTAGTGCGATCTGTAACGAACCAATCAAATATGACTTTTCTATTATTCCTTGGTATGGTTTAGAAAAACAGTGCACGCATCTGATTGTTATTGATTATATCATGTTTTTCCTGTGCATCAGTTTTCATAAAAGTGCATGTCATATTCAATATTTATCTGTAAACAGGCCTTACCCACGACACCTGTCACATGACTCATTTTGGAAGCGTGATGGAATGCATAACAATTATTGAACACAATAACATCTACATTTCAGGTCTATCATACACTGTCAGCTCATTCTGGCTGTTTTTCTGTATCAAACACACTACAGTAAATCATTTAATCATAATACTATCTCTATAATGTTGCTTTGTGTCAGTCCTGCTTACAATATTTCATTTATGTCTACATTTGCAGGGACCCAGCATGTGTTCGCTATATCTCTTTCCCCTTTTGTTTTTAATAATTTATTCTAGAGAGGCTTGTAGCCATTTTGCCCAGTTCAAAGCATTACGGAATATTCATGATCTCTTACTTAATATGCCTACAGCCGTTTCATATAAACAGCTAATTTCAAGATGAGATGGCTATTTTAATTAATTATTATCCATCTGTCCGTGGTAATGGGGGGCACAGCACATTCTTTCGTTTACTGAGTAGTATGCACAGGTCCACAGCGCCCCCCACTGTAGAAACTATTTTTAGCATGTGCTGCTTACCTCAGTTACTCATCCCAGATTGCAAAATTGTTTGTGGCAGAAGTTCAGTGTGTATAATCCAGTTTAAACCTGCTCTATCAAGAAGGATGAAACTGTGAGCTGAAAGTCATGTTATGAGACAGGCTTGCAGGCATTCAAAAAAACATGCACAGATCCGTGCATGTGAGGAGAGGGAACAAAACAACCATGTAGAAGATTGTAAACAGGCGCTCGAATATCAACAAGAATAATCTCATGAATAAATCTTAGAATATATTGCACAATGCTACCTAATTCAGGGATTTTATGGTTGTTTACATAGATCATAATGACAAGGTCTTGTGTCTTTATTTTGTGCAGCCAGTGTAATAAATAATAAACATCATGGACCGGATCCATAATTAAGAACGTTAGCCCTTTTGCGCACGCAAAGTGCGTAAGTGAGTTGTATGGAGGAGAGAGCACATGCGCCCTCCAGATATTACGTACGTTTTACGTACTTAACACATATCGTACGGAACTTGGTTCCGTACGATATAAATAGAGAAGAAAGGGCTGTGCTTCCCCTCTGCCCACCAGTCGGGAAGCATTTAAATTGTGCAATAGGAGTGGGATTAGCTATTTACAAGCGGATCAGTGGTCGTACGGATCGCTGATTCGCTTGTGTGACTTAAGGCTGCCCTATGGGTGCATCAGTTACAAAATCTACGCTTGGGAGAGGGGAGTGCCGGGGGTGTTCACCCCCCTCTTCCGCGCGGACTGATGTATGGAAAGCGGGTGCGGGGCCTGGATCCGGTCCCATGTGTGTGTACAATTCTTCACGCATGACTTTTGGATGTCTGCATTCTCTCAGCAGGCTGGTTATCTGCAATGAAAGCCAGTAGGACAGAGGAAGAGGATAGTGGAGATGCCAATAAGATTGTAGCTTTTATATTCTAGGTTGTACGTAAGATAAATGTTTTCCATAATCTGATTAGTTGCTATGAGCAACATCTCCACTTCTCATTATTAATAATATCCTATAGTGTTGGGTTGACCTTGTGCCTCATCCTACAGTGGTTGAATACCAGATATCTTAGTACAATCTTCGTGATCCTCAGCAAGTGTAGGGACTACAGATGCTGTAGCTTCATTTGTTATGTTTATAGTGACTTCAGTTAATTGAATTCCTTTGTGTGTCTGTAGAGCTGCACACAGAGCCCTAATCTCTGCTGCAGCCGCCTTTGGCAATGGTTTTGCTGGTTCTGTGAGGGAAGGGGGGTACTGGGCATCGTGCGCCACTGGTGAGTTCACCAAAGGATACAAGTCCAGCAAGACAAAGAGAAATTGCATTGATCAGGTTTCATGTAACAGGATTTTTCTGTTTGCAGATATAAAGTCACTATGCTGACATGGTATATTTTTAGTATTTCATTTCCCGTTTGTAGATAGCTGCTGACTTGGCAGAGTAGACTCATGAGGCACGAGGCATGTCTGTAATGTACTGGATTCTGCTTGCACACAGTCCTTATTTCACCATCCCAGTCATCCTCTGGGCCATAGTAACACAGTTTCACATATGTGCTGAAGTCATTACATTTCAGTCTGTGCTAATTCTCTTCTTGTCTTTCTCCCTCTGCTGTCACATGCTGCCTTATTTTCCATACACAGTGATGCACACGGGTAAGGCTTGGGAGCAATTGCTATTAAAAGCAGATGCAAGAACAACTGTTCATTTAACAAGTACCAGCCATGAATTGTATCACTTTAGCCAAACTTTTTATCGATGTGATATATTAAACATGTAACCCTTATGTTTTCTATATCAAGGGATTTTCAAGCACAGTCCTCAGGTACCAGTAACAGGGCATGTTTTCCAGGCCTCCTCATAATCACATGATATAATGAGTACCTCCATCTTTTCACATATGTCAGTCAGCAATGAACACACCTGTGTTCCAACTGGAAAACATGCACTGTTTGTGGTACCTAAGGACCGTGTACATCTATATGATACATTATTTAATGCATAGCTTAAATAAGTCTTCTGATGTGTGGGGGACTTGTATAGGAGGTAGATCACATCTCTGTTTGCTGGACTGTGGAAGAACATACAGAGGGGTGGGTTACCCAATGTTACTATTTGTACTTATTATGTGAGGTTCATGAAGTACTACTCCTGACACAAACGTGTTCAAGATTCTCATACAAACATGGTAATTCCTGTCCTATTGCTCTCCTGAGGATACTGACTTTTTAGACTGTGCTGATAGAAGTATATTAAAAGGTTGTTAATCTGTAGTTAATAGCAATTACTTCTTTGCCAACAGTCAGTCTCTATACATCCATCTTTGGAGTATTACAACTGCTGTGCCTCATGACAGCCCCAGTGATTGGATACATCATGGATTGGAGGCTGAAGGATTGTGATGATGGAAATGACGACGGAGATGAAAAGGACACAGATCAGTATGTATTCCCAATGTCAGCCACCAAAACATGTTGCTAGCTAGCTGTGAATGCACTAGATGTGCCTGTGGACATAGCATGTGTCCTCTGAGTATTACCAGAGTTTAAAACATCAGACACAGAGCTTTCTGCATCATATTACTCTTGTTTACCATTGGCAGGGGTTAACATAGAGGTAATTAACAGGACCAGAAGATGACAGGGATTAACCATGGCAGCTACTGAGTCATTAGATACCAGCAACAGAAAGCCTCTCTCTCATACGGATTGTTAGGACCAATATATAATTATCATCATAAACTTTACTTTATAAGGAGAGCAAATGTTTATCTGTACAAAAGCTAACTTCATTAACCTCAAAATCTAGAAGATAAAACGAAAATAATCATTCATGAAAACCATTACATTGCTATCATATGTCTTTCAGTTTTTGTACATCACCAATGAACAGTGCCCATCTTCTTTTCCATAATAGAATATATATTGACACTTAAAGGAGAACACAAGTTAAAAACCCTGACTTACTATCATAATTTGACTGAGCGCTCGCTGATTTAACCAACCAATCAGAGTTCTTGTTTCGATATTCTAAGCATATTTGGGAGCCACAATATATTTGAATATATCTTGGGTCCACACTGGAGGTTATCCTGTGATTATCGTGCAGCTCACACAATATTTGTCAGATAGTGCCGGCATCTTACCAGTGTGCCATGTTCCACGATGCAGCAGAATCATCTAAATAAAAGCATTGCATTGTGGGATTTGATTTGTAAGACAGGCTAATTTTCAAAGTGATGGATGCAGCGATATCTGGTGAAATCCTTAGTGTTACAATTACCATCCTAGCTTCATTAGGCCCTTCTTTGCAGTGTATTATGGCAACTGTTTTTACCCAGATCCAACTGCACTGTGTACAGATGTCTTGTTTCCTTAATTTGCACTTTTAATTGAGTAGAATCTGGCAGCAATATCGTATCATTAGATACCATTCCAGTGTGTACCAAGCATATATTCTTTGTTTGTTTTACTATTATTAAATTAAATTCACCACTGAGATTTTGTTTTGCTTTCCTCTACTTAATGCAGATATTATGTTTGGTTAAAGGTGTTCTTTTTTAGCCTATATAAATATGGTACTTAAAATGCATATAACTATCATAATTATGAGTTACACATCTAGTTTTACTAAAATAATCATAAGATTCCAAGGGCCGGATTCTATTCTCCGCAATGTTGCTGTCCTATTGGGTGTGTGAACATTGTGCACTTCATGCACAATAGGACAGGGGAACAGGCAGTATTGTATTTTAGGTATTCACATCCAATTGCATGCAGGAACATCTAGTTATAAATGTAAAGAGAAAGAAATAATAAAGAATTAAATCCCCCCCTCCCCCTAGACTTGTATTGTAATTCGCACCTCTCAGAGGTAGATATAGGAAAAGATATTTTAATAGGGTTAACTGTATGGGCGTCATGATGGAGATTTGGTCGTGCCCAAAAGTAGTACAATAGAATTACGCGATGTTGCATTTTTCCACAATGTTGCCTAATTTGTATGAGAATTAGGCAGCATCGTGCCCAAAATGCAACATCGTGGGGAACAGAATCAGGCATCTAGTGACAAATACTAGAAAGAATGGGGCTAATACTGTTCACATGCATATAGATTTGTGTTACCTTCATATTATATTAGCAGACTTGTTGAACTTTAGGGAGATGTACATTAATGAAGTGCCATAAGGATTAATGATTCAGATATAAATGTGAACAGCACAGCTTTGCTATTTCGAACACATGACCGTACTCTTGTATATTGATTATTAATTTATTTTTTTGGATCATTTTTAGCACACATTTATTAATACATATTTTGTAAAATAATCCACGTTATGTCATAAGAATCTATTTTTCACTTTTGCAGAGGTGAAAAGAAAAAGAAAAGGCCAGATCGTCAGATTCAGAAGATCACAAATGCTATGAGAGCCTTTGCGTTTACCAACCTGTTATTGGTGGGATTTGGAATCACATGTCTCATTCCTAACCTGCCATTACAGGTAAAATAGAACGTTACAATGGAGTCTTCTTTTATTTGTTTTATTGTTTACCTCGTGTTATATCAGAGTTGTAATGACATCTTGTACATGTTTTTTTTTTTTTTTACAGATTCTGTCATTTATATTGCACACAATAGTGAGAGGATTTATTCATTCTGCTGTGGGAGGACTCTATGCTGCTGTGTAAGTAACATTAATGTATAGCATAGCATTCTATTACCCATTATATTACTTCAGCTATCAGCATTATTATGTTGGTGGTCAGACAACCCTAGTTGAGGTACCAAGACACCATGTATCCACTTCTTTTCTACTGTTAAGCTGGTTACACACTTATCCAATTTGCATCCAATAGGACCTTTAGCTGACCTGTTGGCATATTGTTTAATAATGTTTAAGCTCTCACGACTGCTTGTAACTTCCAATCCTGATTGTCAGGTTGGGTCAAATGATTTTTAAACCTGTTTAAAATTCAGGCAATCCGACTGCAAGTCACCAGTTTATAAATGTGTACACTGCTGTCACTGCTTTGCCCAATCCTTCTGATTCTGAGGTAGTATCACCTTTGTATGTGAGTAACAGAGGTCTGGCAAAGATTGGAAGAGTGTGTATGGTGACAGGATACTTTCAGTAGATGCAGGTCACAGGTCTGCTGTAAAATAGACAAATATATATCATGGATTAAGTGTTGTTTCTGCAACCTTGGTCTGCTGTAGGACTATGTAAACAGTCTGGTCTAGAGTTGGATCTCAAGAGGGTTGAACAAGTGTGTTTACTGCTTTACACCACATAGAAAAGAATGACATTGTTTTATAATGACTTATTATATATATATATTTACTAAAGATGTGTGACAATTTCATGTCTCTCTTGCAGCTATCCCTCAACACATTTTGGCAGTCTGACTGGATTGCAGTCTCTCATTAGCGCTCTATTTGCACTCCTTCAACAGCCGCTCTTCTTGGCAATGATGGGACCCTTGAATGGGGATCCATTATGGGTAAGGGCTAATTTACACATTAAGAGTAAATACATGTATATTACAGGAGTTTGAAGAACATTACATAATTAATTGCTGAAAGCTGTTTAAATAGGTATCATTCTATTTAGGGACTTCAATATAAAAGTTAGTTGTGTAGCATTTGGATTAGACAGGACATTATAGAATCTAGACTGCATACCAGACCCAGGGTCACCAACTAGAACTCTGTACTCAACATGTTGATGTCCACAAGAGTTCTGTCCCAATCATAACACTCCTATACCCTCCACTGTCCTGTATAAAAGCTACTTCATGTCCAGTGCAGTCACATGCAAAATATATGGCTCTCAGTTCAGTGTAACAGCACCAATCTTAACTCATACAGCCAGGTGCCAATTTTACTGTCATATATGCACCATAGTGCCATGTATTTCTTGCCATTCATGCTCAAAGTCCTAATAATCAATTAGTCCAATAAAAATCTCAGAGGATTTGAGCCAATGTGATAACTGTGATTTTGATGTATTGAAGCCACCACCACACTTTCATATTAAAACTATAGATTGTACTTACAGCAGCAGCATTGCATGTCACTGCATATCAACGCCACGGAACAGGATGATCCTCCTACTGTGCGTTTCCTTTACTATGTGTTGTGTTTGTACTAACTCATATCCTGCTTTCTTCCTACACTGACAGGTCAATGTGGGACTTCTGGGTGTGAGCATGTTTGGGTTCTGCCTCCCAATCTACCTCATCTTCTTTAAGCGGAGTCTGGAAAAGCAGAGGAAACAGAAGATTGAAGACTCCAAATTGTACCTGAAAATAAATGGCACTCCTGATCATGAAGCATTTGTCTAACTGATATCAGGCACATGCTAAGCCTGTATCCTCACAATATGTTCCTTTCCATACACCCGTTGGAAAGGTATCTATCCAGCTTAAGAAGACCTAGAACTTTTTTCAATTTTCAGCGTCCCACATGTGAAGCAAACTTATCTTCTAACCCAGATGGAAGGAGGATGAATCTCTTGGCTACAGAAATCAACTCATTTCTCCCACAGTCAAATATATGTTGTGGGGCTAAAGTGAACATTAATGTCAGTGACTGGACTGGAGATTCTTCCTCCTTTGACTAAGGGGTGCGCACTTCAGTCATAACTCTTGGTGACATGAGGTGTACTAAGCTAATCTGCCATAACGCTGGAGAATATCTCCTGCTGTCTGGATTCATGCACGTGCAGCAGAGAAATCGCAGGGATTACGATTCCTCATGCCACTACTCCTTTGATGATCCAGTTAGCATGATCGCTAGTTTTAATAATGTCTTTTGTGCCAGTAATTTTCAAGATGACCATTCCTGAAATGGTTCAGTTAAAGCTGCATCTTGCCACCACCAAACATGGCAGCAGAGAGCGTGAGCACAGATCACTCGATGCTTCTTAATGATTCTTACAATTATTGTGCCAGGTGAGGTGTTTGGTTCTAATCTGCAGCACGATGCCCTTGGCATTTGGTGTATAACAATGGGAAATGTGCACGCAATTATTGAACTCTCTTTCTGCACTAATGGAACCTGCTGCTTTCCATATATAGTTATAGTAGAGAAAGGCAGACATAGCAGTTTAAAAAGGGATAATCCATCCTATATGTTAATATAGGTAATGAGAATCAAACTCTGTTGTGATGCATATACATATGTTGTGCCATAATATCCTTAGACCTGGCTGGCTCCTAGCCAGCAAATGGTGGAATATGTGGCCTGGTGGGCAGGCCTGGCAACAGAAATCTTGGGGCCCAGAACACTCATGTATTTAGGGGCCCCCATCCATCCTCAATAGTGTATTGCATTTGTCCCACTGAACCTTGGGGCCCATCCCAGCTGTCCCCCTTGTCCCCTTCTGTCACCGGGCCTGCTAATGGGTGCTGCACTCTATCTCCCATCGGCCACCCATTCATGAAGATAGAGTGCAACTTCAGTCGCCACCGCCACAGATTTCTAGTCTGTGTTCTAAGCAATACCTGTGTCTGTTTAACTTTTCTTTTGTAGAGTTGACTTCTATAAATACAATGTTTTATGTTCCTGCATGATATGATTAAGTATTTTTTTTTTTATATTTGGACCTATATTGTTTGTAAACTTCTTTCTGATGGAGCCGGCGAAACTCCTTGTCACATATGTCAGGATTGTGATGACCAAATGGGTCCAATAATTCCCACTCTTCAGATTATACTATTAATGCAATATTATGTGGACATTTTTGGAAACTGTTGTGCGAGTAACTTTATAGAAAATGTAGTGTTACCCATAGCAGTAAATCAGACTTTTTATTTTTTTATTTTACTGTGCTGGAAAAATCTGATTTGTTGTTATGCTTCTCCTTTTCTACAGTTACTTGTGACACAGTCTCACCCCAGAGTAGTTCTCCTTAAAATCACGATGTACTTGAAAGATCTTCCTGATATACGGTATGATAAATGACCATAGCAGGGTATGGCGTTTATTCTTGTAACTGATTCCTATTGCACACACTTGAAATAAAGTATGTTAGTATTTCTTTGAATTTATCCTCTGCTGCAAATTATTTGCAGTGTCGTTATTACAGTGATTGGTTGTTTTCACACAAGGTTGATTGCAATTAGAAGCAGTATTTTCATAGCACTCCAGATAAATATAATCAGCTTAAGAAAGAATATTAAAATCCCCATGTTACCTCTGCAGTCAGTGTTGCCATTTTGTTGGCTGAAGCAATGTTGATCAGTTAATTCACTAGGATCTAGGGACACCTGAAAGGAATGAGACACTGTGTGCCTTATATTTGTCACTGGTTCATAGTGAATTTATATATTGAATATTGACTAAACCCACAAAAGGCTTTCTTCACTGTTTGTCAGTCTGCGGTATAATATTTTTCTCCTGTTTATTTGTGTGCTTGATGTATCAGCGTTCTGTTTGTACAACAGTGACAAAGAACGAAGTGAACTTTTCTTTGTAGAACTTGCTGTAGTTGTAATACAGGGAAGTGCCAGTATTTGTTTCCAAACTCCTACAAGCAGGGTGACTATGTGAGAGCAAGGGGGAACTAGAGCACAAGAGCAATACAGAAACCAATTCCCTCTGAGTCTAACACATCTAACACTGAGATGACCTTCAGGAGAAGAGAACTTTAGGGCCAGCAACCTTGAGCAAATCACTGCATATCTCAGTGCCTCAGGTGCAAAAAGATTGTAAGCTCTTAAGAGTAGGTATTTATTGTACCTGTACATTCTACATACAGTGCTTGTTGTTACTATTAAAAATAAAAATAAACCCTTTTTTTTATCCAAAGACTCTCCTGTTATTCTGTGCACATGTCGAAAAGTAATTCTATGTTTTTATGCAATGTCATGGGGGTAGATCCAGACCTATGCGCTTGATAGGTTACATAGCGTAGCGTACCTTCTAAGCACTCCCCTTGCATGTACGTACTTTGGCTGTTTTACACCTACCGAACCCTACCTTAACTTTACACAGCATAAGTACTGACGTACGTATAGGACTAACGTACGTACGAGCCTAAGCACGCCCATACTGTACGATTTAAATGCCTCACCCGGCCTCCGAAGCGTAATTACGGGTGTAATATGGCTGGCACGTCCCTTCGTCCACAGTTATGCTGTTGATACGTGACTGGCCCTTACGCTCTGAGTTACGTGGCGTCACATCTGCCGTGCGCATTCACACTAATGTGCGATTTTAAGTTAGCGGCTAGCGTAAAATTGCTCGCATACGTAGGTCTGGATCTGGCCCATAGTAAATAATAATTTTCAACTGTCCCTGAATGGTCAATCAGGATAGGGTCTTGGGGATTCAGGTACAGGGGTTGACATATGATAAAGCAAACAGAAAAGCTTTGTAATGCCCCTTTCAGCAATTCATTTCCCATCATATTCCGGGCTCCAGCACTAAGGGGTGACTAACAGCCCTTTCACATCACCACTAAAAGCCTTTGACAAGACTCCAACAACCCAGATTTAGTGGTGATGTGAAAGGTAACAGGGTCCTGGTCCCGGGTCTAAAGACCTGGGAATAGAGAAGGTTTTTTTCTTTGTCCGACCCCAGTAAGTGGTGGTGTGAAAGGTGCCAACTCTGGTCTCACCTCGCTCACCTGATTGGAGGGATTTGTTTACTGTTGTCATAGCACCTATAACCCTTCTCCCGGAGGTGCGTGCAGACCTGGGTCTACCCTGCAGCGTTTTAAGGATTTTAAGGGTTTTTTTGTGTTTTTTGCTAATCACCCTGCAATAACCTGGGTTGAAAATCCCATTAGAGATCAGAGTTGTTCCTTTAGGATAATGCTTAAAAGCTAAAAAGCAGTTGTATTCCATTACAAAGCAATTATCTTGCAGTAAAAGCAACTATTACACAGACATCCAATGTTATTCTGGAAAATAAATCTGCACAATGTACAAAAAGGATATCACAGAAGATGATGTTTATTAAAAGGTACAGGTATTTATTAAACTGAATAAATTATCATCATTATCAACCACAGAGGTTTCTTCCAGTGAATCCGTCAGCATGTTTATTCAGTTAATTGGGGATTCTAGGTTGGGTGGTAATTGCTATGCAATTGCCTGAGAAACCAGACACTGCTGTATTACTACTTACCGCCAGCAGTCAAACATGTAATTAGTAGTCCCTAGTGAAGCGAGAATACTATGTAAAGGTGACTATAGACTTCTATGGACCAGATACAGAAACAGAGACTAACGTGCAGAATTTGTGATCTTCTGCACTCCCCTCGTACAGGAATTCCGCATTGAAAACCCTGCCTTAAGTTTTCCGATGCAGAAGGCCAAGCCCTTACTGTACAATCTGTACACGGCGTCCCATCTCGTACGCATGGTGAATGGGCCCGTCCCGTATGCTGAAAAAGATTTCCGCATCGGTCGGCTGCCCTGGCGGATCTACAATGACGTACCCAAGAGAAAAGCTTAAAGAGTATATATACAGCTAGAAAATTCACTGTGTACAAATACAAGTAGAGTACAGCAGCTACTTTAAGGGAGACTACTCGTATATATCAAACAAAAAACAAAAAAATACCGGTGTGAACATTATCTCCTATCTATTAAAAAAAAACGTTACACTATTCAGGTTTTGCCAGCTATTTATTACTGTGGACTTTAGATGAACTTTTCTTTGGATATTGCTGTATTGGATTTTACAACTGTTATACGGAATTTCTCTGTTATACAGGTTTAATAA
>WWET01000448.1:487336-501177 GCA_011038615.1 Limnodynastes dumerilii | reverse complement strand
AATCCCCCCCCCCCCACAAAGAAAATAAAACCCAATAAACTCCTACAATAATATAATGTATTATATAACCCACACTCACTAACTCCCTACATACTCACACATACACTCAACATTATCAGGTATCTTCATGCATGTATCGCTGTGGTGGGAGCAACGGAGGGCACTATTGGTTTACTGTAAATTAATTGTTTGTTTGTTTTTATTCTTACACTGAGTTGTTTTATTTTCATACATTTCTATACTATCAAATCATCTTGACTGGCATTGTTCCACCAGTTGTTTAAAACAACATACTATCGACTAAACTTTGTTCCACTGTTAAATCCATATCTTGTATGTAATCAAGCCCCAATAAAAAAAGATTTGGGGGAAAAGATACTATAGTTTTACTAGACTTTCAGGCATATTTTGTATAGTCCTATTAAGTATATGTACAGTTTACAGTGCTGCAGACCCCATTCTATAGATGGAACTAGACATCTGCTGATTTAGTACATCCATGATCATATATATTTTTTAATAAACATTCAAAGCAAAGTGAAATATTGTACATGTCATCGACATGAAGGTAGAAGTTCACAAAGGAGAAAACACAAAGTCTTAGGGATGTGGGACTACCACACAAAAGTATACCGCACCAAAGGAGGGAAACAAAGTGTAAAAGTTGGACTACCATGCAAACCAGTTTCTCTGCCCGAAAGTCTGTTGTCAGACATTTCTGTATTTTGCACATTGTGAAATTAGTTCTAACGTAAATTACTTGTTTTTGTAAGTCTGCATGTTCATGCAGTAATGCAAGTGTCTCTCTATCTGCCTACAGTAATCTTAAGTGCCCATCTCTGGCTATTTTAAAGTTTTAAACGAATTGAAACAATTGATTGTGTATTGGATTTTATGGTTGTTCTTTATGCTGTCAACACAATCATTATATTAGTTTATTTTTTTTAAACTCATATATATATATATATATATATATATATATATACATACTGTATATACACACACATACATATATATACTGTATATACACACACACACATATACACAGTATGTGGATTTGGTGGTCTATGTTTCTATGTTAGAGCCGAACCAAGCATAAATCCTGCAGGAACTGTGTCCTGGTTGAATAGATATAGAGGTGGCAAAAGGCTGGACACACATATGGATGGGGAAGAAGGCTGAACACAATTAAGGTCTAGACAGAAGGCTGGCTGGATACACATAAGAAGGGGGCAGAAGGCTGGCTGGATACAGGTTAGGAGGGGGCTAAAATCTGGCTGGACACATACAATGGAGGGAGAGATTGGATGGCTGTAAAGGCACATAAGAAGAGGCAAAAGTGTGGAGGACACAATATGATGATGAAGGGGAAACACTGTGATAATGAAAGGGTAACAGTGTAATGATTTAGGGGCACAGTGTGATGAAGGGCAGTGTAATGATTTGGGGGCGCAGTGTGATGAAGGGGCAGTGTGATGCAGGAGGGCACAGTGTGATGAATTATCATTTATATTAGTCTAAAGCCCGAGCACTGCTGGTTCCTGGGGAGAGGAACGGGGAAGAGCTGGCCAGCAGGGGGAGCAGCTCGCTCTCCTCAGATCACTGTTACCTAGGTACCTAGGTGACTGAAGCTGAGAAGACGCAGGGAACGGAGGAGCAGATCTCCTCTCTTCACGTGATGGCGGCGGTGTCCCAGAGCCGGAGACACGCATTAGGTACCCAGGGAGGGGAGGAGGGCATTGTAGTTCAGCGGTGACTAGGGAGAGGAGCGGGGGAGAGGAGGGCATGGTAAGGTAGGCATTGATGGGAGGGAGGCAGTGGGGCAGTAGAGATGGGAAGTCATCATAGAACTTAGGCACAGGAAACATGTGGGTAGAAATATCTGTTAACAAAGGAGCATCTCTTCAAGGTTTGCAATTTGAAAAGGTGAAGCTGAGGGGGTACTGGTGTGGGAGGCTTTGTGGTGGGGGCATGCTTATCGATGACCAATGTTGTTGCTTTAAGATTCCTGAGGTGACACCCCACCTGTCTCTACCATAAATTTTATAGCCAATTCAATCTATCTAATTCCAAGTAATACATCTATGTCCTCTTCTTTAAAACCTATTCAGTTATTCGTGTCTTTACTTCATTGTAAATGTTGAGTGATGAAGGCGGAAAGGTTTCAATCGGTGATCGTTTATAGACTAAAGGGCAATAAGAAACAAAATTCACAGAAGCTGATTATATTTCCTAGTTGCCTAAATAAGTTGATTGTGCATTCTTTGAGCGCGAGCATTGTTAATCTCATTAGAGAACAAATAAGCTCTGTTTCTATACAGATTTTTCTTTTTATCACAATTATTCCTTTTATACTAAACCCCAAAAATGGCTTAAGAAATAAAGTGTTTCCTCTAGTCTGTATGTTCTGTAGAGGCCATGGGATTTCCTCTGCTTAAGACACTTAATTCTCGGAAACACTAAGATGTGAAAAACAAGATTATTTATAGAGAACTGCTACAGATAAACAATAAAAATTTCATTATATCAAAAGCAATGGATGAGATTCACCACTCCTCATCAATGGAGGCAGACATTTTATGGAGCAGTATTGTGCCACTAAGTTAAGAGAGTGAGGACAAGCAGGCAAATAAATGTACTTAGTAAATACAATTTGAAATTGTCCTCCCTGTCCAGAAGTATTAAATCATAAACTCTATTATGCTTTCATTTTGTCTATCACTTTAGAGCAAAATATTATATTATATTTTATAGAATTATACCATAATAATAGCAATTATTTAGGATTGCTATGTGTAGAAAGTGACATGTGAGGTCACCTGATCATTTATTGTCTCAATATTTGAATGGCCCCAGATAAGAAAGCATTGAGAGTGGGTAGTGTGTGTTTTGATGGCTTCCCAAGGCAACCACAAAGCAAATTCCCTTTAAATGATAATCACGGGGTTACAACTCTGCTGGCAATAAAATTTCCAGTATTTTAGTCCAAAAAGTTCATGGCATTCAATTTTTTAATTTATCATTTAATTTTGGGAAGTTTACCTTGGGAATTGTATTACTATAAGGTTCCCCTTCAAGAGCCTCGGTGTTTGTAGGACAGTAAAGTGGTTAACTTATGGTAAATCTTGGCTGGGTGGATTGAGTATTCTGTGGATTTAAAATGTATGTATAGAGACACCAACTATTGACCATCCAATAATGCCTAATGGAAATATAAATTTTACCCTGTTGTTGAATAAGTTAGTTCCTTGGGTTCCAATAAAATATTTCCAGACAGTAAACTTTTCATAATACTTTTGACCTTCTTTAACATCTGTGCAATTAAATTTACTGGTAATATCTGAATTGGCTTTTAGGAAAATTTTGTATTTTAAATATTTTTGTCAAACCATCCTACTACCTCACTGCTTACTACTTATACTTCTTTGCCGTTGGACCCCTCCCCAGGCAGTATTTTGGTCGGCCAAAAGGACACATATGCCACACTTCATTCTCTTCTGGGCCTCACACACAGAGCTCACCATGAGAAATTTGATGCCTTAAGCAAGATATTAGCTGGTCCCCGCTTACAGCTACAGAGAAAGTAAGTTAATGAAATACAGTATTCTTTTAAACACTAGTCAGTTTTACAACAGGATTTTAGTGTTTGTTCTGAGGAATTGTCAAAGATAATTGTCAGGATATGTGACCAAATAACCACACCTACATGATCAAAAATATATAAATAATATGGCTTCTAACACATCACTGTGTGAAAATAAACAATGAGTTGGCTATTTGATGTATGCTTCAGTGACATTCCTTTGGCTAAAAATGACCGTATTTGAAGTCACTTTAATAAGTCATGGAAAAAATTCAAATACTTACTTGACATAATCCATGTGTGGACAGAGCTATGTACCAAATCATAGACAATGGAGCCAATTACATAAGTAGTAATACAGATGTATAGATGCATGTTTTCTGTGCTTCAGAAGTATTCATTATATAGTCAACTGCATGTAATGATCTATAAGTTATAATATGTAATAATACATAAAACTGTTGTAAAGGATCACTTTTTTATATATTCTTTACTTTCGAGTGCAGTTCTAGATGCAGTTTCTCCAAATATAATCCGTCAGTACAATGACTTTTGACATATATGTTAAAATGGCATACAATATACAAAGACATGGATAAGTAAAGAGGAGATACCCAGGCATGGCCATACAATATAGTGACACATCCTTTAGCAAATTAATGCACTGTTGTCACGAGCTGAGATTTATTGGAGAGTCATTAGCATATGTTCTTGATTAATACCAATAGGTATTTACAAAACACATGTAAATCTGTTCGTTAGTGTTGTTTGGCAAGGTATGGATAAAAACTTTCCAACACTCCAAAAAAGCAATGTACACGGAGTTTCTTTGGTAAAACGGAAAGAAAAGGATCCGGGCTAATTGTGGCGTTGGGTCACATATTCCAGCAGATATGCTGATGCGTACATCTGGACATGTCTCCAGGAAATGTTTTTATGACATTCCCATAATGCAGTGGAACAGGGAGGCCCCAGACATAGATGTATCTATAATGGGTGGAGGGTGTGTAATGCAACAGGGGGCCTCGTGGCACATATTCTGCACCAAAATCTATATTTTCACAGAAAGTTTTTTTATTCTCTTTGTGCGGTGAGGGGTGCCACGAAAGGGTTCGTGGGTGCCGGGTGAGGGGTGTTGTGGGGTAGTGGAGGTCTTAGGGGAGGGGGGATGATGTATAAATCCTGCATAAGTGCCCCCTCACTTCTGAAATCGCCCCTGGATCCAGAGATGCCGCATATTAAACACTCACTAGTTTCTGAGATACCCATAGCAAACCTGCGCATTGGGGAAAGGTAACTCCATTTTTAGTTGTCTGTATTTCAAAAATATACTTAATTAGAAGTATTTCCTAATAAACGGGTAAGTTTGCTGAATTTATTTTTCGCCATATTTACCCATTCATTGGCTTACTGAAACTCAGTCAGGCTGTGGGGAAGAGTCTTAGGATTAGGCTGCGGGGAAGGAAGTCTTAGAGTTAAAGTGTGGGGAAGGGAGTCTTAGTATAAATTCTTTATTTATGAAAAAGCATATTGTCAGACTATAACAAGCATGAGATGGCGGCACATATACACTTTGTTGACGAAACATAGTTTGGAACCAGCCAAATCCTATATGTTTACTTGCATCAAACAGTAGAAAAAAAAACCAGATGATCTGCATAATATATTGATAATTGAACATAAGAAGAGAGGAGAAGAGGGGGAAATGTGGATTAGGACGGGAGACTGTAGGCTTAAAATGGATTAGCTAGAAGAGTCGAGAACATGATCCATGGTAGCCACGTGGTTTGGTATTCCGTGAATTTGTCCATAGCGGACAGGATCATTTCGTCCATGGACCTATAGAACTCCACTATTTTGAGGGAAGGGAATCTTAGGGTCAAGCTGCAGTGAAGGGAGGGTTAGGTTTAGGGTAATGGAAGGGGATGGTTAGGATGAGGATTAGGATAAGGGTTGGGATTGGATAAAAACTCACAACTCGCCACTGTGGATTCAATCTGGGGATGTTAGATTGCTTGTCCTCGAATGGGCAGGAGCAATTGATTACAAAGCCATTTGAAATTGGCTGGTAGAAAACAGCCCTTTCGGAAAAGGGCCGTTCTCACCGCCGACCCAGACCCACACCCAGACCAATCCTGGGGAGCAAACCCTTCTGTCACAGTTTTGGTATAATGTTGAATTTGGTGAACAAAAAAGGTTTGTGATACCAGTATTACATACTTTTCCATTATTTCTGTCATTGTTAATGGTGTGCCCTGTTGTGCAATTGAGTAAGTCCCCTTTCCACCACTCATTAAAAGTATATGATGCAGCCACCTTCTTGGAATTTAATAAAGACTTATTAATTTGTAAACCATGTATTTTCCTAATTGTTTTCCCAGTAGATCCAGAACTACGTCAGTCTTCCATAGAAGCTATTGTTCATTGAATTACGTCCGTCTATGGAAGATGGACGTAGTTCTGGATCCAGCCCGTAGACATTAAAAAGAGGGTTATCTAAAACATCATAGGTTAGGCTCACTTTGTTAGAATGTAAGAAGACCACCAAATCCCTATCTTAAAGAAAAGAATAGTCAATAAAGGAGTTAGTGTATGTATTAAGCTGGCCATACACTAGGATGATTATCGGTCCCAGCAGGGGGTGAACCGATAAACGGGAGAATTTCCCGCTAGGGAAATGTCCTGTTATCGGCACCATACACCTCCTCTGCTGGGAACGATAATCCTAGCAGAAGAGGAGAGGGAGGGGGCAGTGCTCTCTATGGCGCTGCTGCAGAGGTATGTACAAAGCTGCTCTGACAGCTTAGAAGTATACCTTCAAAGCTGTCAGAGCAGCATAGTGCATAGATCTGCAGCAGCGGCTATTGCAGGCAGTAGTACAGACTGGGATCAGCCAAAACCGGGCTTCACACAGAGCGGGTTCGGCTGGTCCCTCTCTGTACTATTCCCTGCAATAGCCACTGCTGCAGATATATGCACTATGTTGCTCTGACAGCTTTGAAGGTATACTTCAAAGCTGTCAGAAAAGCTTTATACATAGATCTGGAGCAGCGTCTATTACAGGGATAGGGAGCCATTCAGCTTGCTGATTGGCTCCCTTAAAATATCGGGCGCTAGCGATTTAAATCAAGCATGTTTAAAAATCCAATAATCGTACCAGAGCGTTTATTGGACGTTTTAAAAATTGATCTTGGCCATTAACTAGAGCGATTTTTGGCCCAATCATCTGATAATTGTGTGTTTGGGCCGATAATCGCTCTAGTGTATGGCCAGCTTAAGTGTGATGTAACCAGTTCCTTAGTTGTTTATGAATACTTGCTTGACTTTATACCCTCTTGTCCCCCTCTGCTACCCTTTTACCCCATCCCCACCTGGTGGCTCCCTCTCAACCTCTCACTGTGCTCTATCCCCCTCATCCCTGATCTGCCAAGCTTGACACCTTGCATTTTGCCTTGCGTTCTGTGCTTGCTTCACTTTATCTTCACTTTATTGTATATTTGTGATATTTTTATATTTATATTCTATTTTATTATGTACTATGCTTGTCCATCCCTATTTTGTATGTCTGTACTGAATTTTGTTGTATTTTGTAAACAATAATAATAATATTATTATAAATAAACAATCATAATAATAATAAGCACGAAGGTTTGAAAAGTTTATACCGCCATTTGGTAGGCTGTTGCTATTTAAAAAGGCTGATTCTGGAAGGTTTGTTCTGCCAAATAAATTTGTTAAATGCAGAATTAAAAAAAAATGTTAATCTGCTTTAGAAAGAGTAATAAATATTCAAAAATTATTTTGTCAGTTATGTCAATCTATGTTCACAATTTCCAGAATAATAAAATCACTTCTATTTTTGTAAAACAAAATGACAAATTGCTATTTTTGCTTTTTTTTTTTCCAAATTTGTGCGGAACCAATTTAACAGTTAGTTTCACCTAAATAAGTCAGAAAGCAGAGAAAATATTACTATTGAATATATGTGTATATAACATACACTTGTAGCATTTATAGTTTTAACTTTTACATTACAAAAATAAATTTAAAAGTTTCAAAATGATGTTTGTTTTCAAGATACAATTCCCTAGGTAGAATTTATAAAACAAAACCTACCACAGAACCTACTACAGTCAAAATGACTCTTATTAGACTACAGTTATGTTCAGCTGCTTTAATTCATCATCATGATTGACATTACAATACAACAACACAACATCAATATTAGTGAGTGAGTAATTATCATCCCAGAACTCATTGAATGTCCTCATAAAACTCCAGGGTGCCATTTAATATTGATGATGATAAACCTAGTAAAGGGCACAAGTATTATAATCAATACTTAAATTAATAGCACTGTTTAATGGACTTAAAGATTCCCATGTTCCTTTGGGGAAAATATAATGTGAAAGAAAACAAATAGAACAAAAAACATACAATATTCCTTGTTTAGAAAAAGACTTTTGTCATGGAACACAGAAAGGGATTCTCCTTATGACCTTTTATAATTAATACCATAAAACATTTCCCCTACTGTTGCAGATTTCTCTATCCTATGCCTTATACTGTATTCTTTGCTATTAGCCAGTAATCAAACAGGTCCAGGGATAAATCAACCAGATCAGCTGGTATTAGACGCTGAGTGATAGCTATGGATTTACATGGAGTATTTTCATATAAGGGCCCTTTCACCCTTCGTAGGGAAGAGATGGCTGGATTGACAGGTTTAGTAGTGTAGACTAAGGTTGCATTGTACACAAATGTATACTGCAATAAATGAGTATACTATTAAAATAATGGACCGGATTCACAGATCTGTACTTACTACATGCGCGTTTTTACGCACGTACATAGCAAGACAACACCCATGACACTCCTCTCGCCCGGACATGTTTTCAGTGACTTACGCTTCCCTTAATTCTACGTGTGTACTTACACGTGTATGTTATTTGCGTACGTGCATATTTATCTAACCACACACTCAAATGCTATTTAAATGCTTCCCCCGCCCACTTTCACGTAACTTCTACCATACGGATAAAAACCACGCCCCTCCATACGTATGTCCCTAAGTGCGAGTCACAAGTTCGTGCCTAAAGTACTTACGCGTGTAAATACTACGTAATTAGCGTGGAAAAAATTACTACGCATGCGCAGTTAATCCACTCCTAAAAATACGCACGCAATCTGCCGCAATAACGTATGTGGAAATACGGTCCAGTGTCTTGTGACCAGATTCAGATTTATGAAATGGTGTTTGCAAGCATGCTCAACCGAATCAAAACAACTGTGCTCAGTGTGTGCAGATTTGCTATTATAGGATGCAATGTGATCGTAATCGCATGTCTTTGCATCCGGACATCTGTGTGAGCCCTTCACTAACCACTCCCTTGCAGCAACAAGCTGCTGATATCATTACACTGCCTTAAGCTTAGATGCATGCAATCATAAAGCATTGTATGGATTGGTACATAGGGCCTGATCCAGAGCTACAAAATTTTCGCACGACGGGCGAATGCGTACGTTCGTCCGTGCGAATAAACATACACGCCCCTAACACTCCCATTGTAAAGTACCTGCTTACGGCAGGTACAACACTCCCATTGTAAAGTACCTGCTTACGGCGGCTATACCCTAAACTAGGTACTCCCGCCGGCCGTACGAATTTTCGCCCATAATACGCAAAGCGTACGGGCTTAGCACGCCCATACTGTACAATTTAAATGGCTATCCCCGCCTCCGTGTAGTAAAACGAGCGCCCAGGCGACCGTCGTACTGAACGCACGCCCCTCGAGCGAATATTTCGCACACAATACGACCGCTATACGCTCATGTCGTCCAGCCGTCCGGAAGCTGTCATACTGGGCATGCGCAGTGCGAATTTTCGTACGAAAATACGCAAAAAACGGTCCTACGCTCGCTCAAAATCGGCCAATTTCGTAGCTCTGGATCAGGCCCATAGTCCATTAGCACGCCTATACTGTACATTGTAATAGTAAGTCCTGCTCTCTTCAGAAGCACCATTTATCAAAAGTCTGTATAAAGCATATTGCACACAGAACGCAGAACCAAATAATGGACAAAAGTCGAAGGTCTCGATTTTTTTTATTGTGCCTCTATTATTAATCTAGGTGCAACATTACCACTAACTTGCCAATTAATCTTTTATTACTGGTAAGAAGCCTACAATAGTTCACCCAAAATAGCAAATACCTTTTTACTGGTAAAATGTGGGAAAATAGTATTATCTTTAATTCTGGAATTAAATGGAAAAAATTTGTGCACATGTTAAAGTAGTTCCCCAAAGTAGTTAATTATGGTTAATTATGCAACATTGCAGGAGAGTGATATATGAATGATTTCTGTATAGTGGGAAGCACTGGAAGGTGCAAGCAGGAGTGAGGCTAAACTCAATCAGCTGTTTCAAACAGCAGGTTTATAGAGCAGAACATGTATGAATGATAAATGTAAATGTGAGCTGGTGTTGGATGGTGTGACAGATGGGTGGCCTAAGTATTTTTGAAGTAAGTGTAGTATCACACACTAGCTTTTCAATCCAATACTGCTAGCAGAGTCCCTGAATAACCTATTCTAAAAGTTTAATAAGCCTCATATAAGTAAACATCATTATTTAGCTATATTGTATCTAATCAATCCATGTTATAGTGGAGCTTACAAACTACATGTAATTGACACGTGGAGTGCCGCCGCAGCTTCGGTCGGACACGCACTCCACCTGTAGTTTGAGAGGCTGGGTGGCTGCTGACCCATTAGGAGTCAGCAGCCTCTATCACAGACCGGCTCTGTCACTCGGACAGAGCCGGTTATAGCGTCTGTTTTCTCAGCCCTGTGACCTGCTATTTCTGAATTGTGTTTCTGCCCTGTGCTTTGTGCAATTTGATTGTGAGTATCCTGCTTTCCTTCCGAGTTCCTCCCAGTATCCCTCCAGTGTTCCAGCCTCTCTCCATTGTGTTTTCTCCAGCCTTGCCTACCCTAGCCTTTTCCTGATTGCCTGTCTGTGTTCCACCTTTGGGGGGTCCTTTGTTGCTGTGAGTGTGGTGTGTGTGAGCCCTTGTCCGTCTCGTCTTTTCCCCCCGTCGCTTATCTCTGTTCAGTGTAGTTTGTTTCAGGTCAGTCCCTTCTGGCCTTACCTGTTCCTGCTTCCTGCTCTAGTCTAGTCTTCTTACTCCATATTGGTTTAATCCTTCTTCTTCCGGGCTACGCCTCTGGGGGTCGCAACCTGCTGGGGGTCGCGACCTGCTAGGTGTCTTGCTGCCCAGACTATCCCCACCATAGTGGACACCAGGCCCTAGTTAGACTTTGCGCCCTTGTTGTCCATTGTGCGTAACACTAATATAAGGACACAATTACTAAGGTCACATGGAGGTGACAACTTTAAACATTTGAAAAACAGCCAAACTCTATAGGGGCCATCCATGTTCATGATAAAACATATGATGCCAGTCTGATAATAAAGTAATGCCAAAGGCTGTGCTTCATGTAATCTGAGATTACTTGTTTTCCATTAAATTTATGTTTGATGAGCTGTAATATTATTAAGAATCACTATGCTTTTGCGTGTCTTTCCATGGTTTTTAAGGGAATAAATTATAATTAAAAACAACCCACCAAGAAACAAATCTATTTTATGGTATCTAAAAGGTTACCTCCTTTTCAGATTTAATACTAATTAAGTCAATATTCGTCTGTTACTGTGTGCAAGCCCTGAACATGGTAGCACAATGACTAAGCACACTGATAATTGTATGGAATGCACTGGGAATTTTTATTATCTTTGTTTTGAATACAAAATAACAGGAAAATTACCACACAAAATTTTATTTTTCAGATATAGGCAGGACCTGATTAGCCCATCTATATTGTATATAGGTCAAAGGGCCGGACTGCGACTAAAAATCAGCCCTGGCACTTAAAGAACACAGGCCCACCTGTTGTTTGGTACTGACTATTTGCGCAGCTGCATCGGTTGCTATGTTACTCGGCCACATCTTTTCCTGACAGTCTGAGGCAAACATACAACAAATGATGCAGCTGCATAAAGTAATAGCTGATGGGGCTGTGCAAGTTATAGGTAGGTGGCAGAGGGGACTTGACTTCCCCTCCAGGGCCATCTATCTATCTGTGAGAGAGGGGAGTGATAAGGGAGTTCACATTTGTGTGTCCGCTTGCGTAAAAACTCCGGATTAAGTTCACAGCTTCCAGAACTGAACACAGTGAGGCCGTACAAAATGGATGCTTGTGAAATGGCCTGTGCTGCTCTATGTATTGTGTATAACTTTGAAACCAATCTGTAATAGGGAGATACATTTCTTTACACTTCCCTAGCAAAACCTCTGTTACTGCTTTATTGTTAATTAATCTCAATGTTTTATGCTTTTTAATTCACTTAGGACCTGATTCACAGTTAAGAAAATGCTGTTTTTTATGGGCGTATATTTAAGGGGGAAGAAGTGAATGGAGATTTATAGCTTTTCAATTAAATCTATGGCAGAAGTGACGGTATGGCATCCATATAGACCCTCACTTCAGGCCCTGATGTACATAGATAACACACATACACACACAAAACATACATGCATAAACAGTATCGTAGTGTTATTCATTGCAATAGATTTGGTCCTACAGGGCTCCTGTAGGAGCCCTGTATACCCAGTATTTATTTATTATTTTGTTATTTATTTATTAACAGGTTTTTATATAGCGCCCACAGATTACGTAGCGCTTTACAATGTTACAATCTTTATAACAATACTGGGGAATAACAGACAGACTGGATGGGTAAGAGTGCCCTGCTCACAGGCTTACACTCTATAGGACAGTGAGTTTGATACATAAGGGCAAGTGCTATATATCACACAATGGACCAGCCAGGGTGTATGACAAAAGTGCTCAATGCTCTGTATGCTCCAGTCACACAGCAGTGTTAGTAGCAGAGATGAGTAGGAGCCCTGTATACACAGTACAATTCATACCAGGACTGGCTGCGTGCAGAGGAAGAAGCAAGAGGGAGACTGTAAGTAAGTTTACGAATAGTTTTTTAATGAAAAAAAAAAGTTATTTAAGGGGGCAAAAAGGGAGGCTGAATATATATAAGGGGGCACAAAGGGAGGCTGTACATATATGAGGTGGCACACAGGGAGGCTGCATATATATAAAGGGGCACAAAGGGAGGCTGAATATATATATATGCACACAAAAGGAGGCTAATCATTTAAAGGGGCACTAAAGGAGGCTGAATATATATAAAGGGGCACAAAAGGAGGCTGACACATATACGGGGCACAATTAGAGGCTGGGCACACAACAATTGACAGAAAGTATATCTAAAAATGCAAAAAATGATTCAAGTGGACCGTGCTCCCTTAACGCAGCGGTCACCGCCACCTCCTAAGGTTTACACCTCCACTTAACCTCTAAATCTGTCAACCCATTATTCCACAAGGGAAATAGGGGAACAAATAAACAGAAAATAAACGAATAAAGATTGAGGTGGTAGTGTCCGCGCTAAGTATTTTTTAGCAGAATGTTCTATAGCAGAGTACCTCAGTTCTTGATACTGTATGGTTCAAATTTCAAATGTTCAGCATCTTCTGTGTATATCTTTAAATTAAATTATTTCTCTCGATTCCTGTCGTTCTCTGTTTCTTCTCCTTTTCCTCCCCTCTTTCTCCAATTTGATATTCCTTCTCCTTTTTCTTTACCCTTTTAGGTTTCCCGTTCCCGGAAAAAAAGGAAAGAAAGGAGATCCTCGTGCAATTACGTTTCAAAGCAAGTAAGTTCAAATGTAAACTAAATGCGTACTCACACTTTCTCTGTCTTGTTAATAAAGCATGTAGTAATGTCTTTCTTGCGTCTCTTCCAGGAATCCTTCCTCAATATTCTCCTAATTCCTATCTCTCACTCGACATAAAACAGAAAGAGACAGAGACCTTCGTACAGTAAATGTATGTTCCTCCAGGGGTCCTTCCTCCATTCTCACCAACTCCTCGCCTCCCAACTCAGTACTATGAGGAGTTGTTTATAGATCTCCTTTAGTTTTTCAGTTTGTCTTGAAAAAGTTCAGCCACGGACGAAACGCGTCAACAGCTCCTTATTGCATCCCTCACTATTCAGCACTATACTGAGATTATCCTTCCAGCCATCACAAGTGCCAGTTATCAGTCCTATGAAGGTTTTTGCAGTGGGGATGCCCGCACGTCACCTTCCTTTTGAGACCTGAAGTCTACACCATTGAGCG
>WWET01000448.1:452821-475071 GCA_011038615.1 Limnodynastes dumerilii | reverse complement strand
GGATGAAGCTTATGAAATCAGTACAAGTAGGTTCTGTAAAGGGACCTTTTATTCTTTGTACAAGGTATTCATGTTATTAACCTGTGATACGTGATCACGTCTGACAAATTCAAATAGCTCAAGTAGAATTTACCTTAGTAGTTTAGTCATTAGACTATTATTTATATACCAATATTATTTATTTAACCTGAGAAAAGCATAAAGAATCTATTTAAAATACTATAAATAGTTGAATGAGTTGACCAGTGGTAAAACATATGCTATAGGCACTACATCAAAGGTAAATGTAATAAAAATCAAAAAAATCAAAGAAGAAATCCAAATAAGCTCTTAAATCAACTTAAAAATCTACTTTTTCCTCATCATTTTTTTTTCCAGAGATTTTCTTTGCTATAAATCTAATAGAGTTTGACTTTAAATTTATTAAAAGGGTTTTAATATATAATTTTTTCACATGATCTATTCAATTAGGACGGTGACAGAAGAAATTAGGTGTAAATGTATTGCTTATGTAAATAAACTTTGTCAAGTGGTACAATTGCAATAACTGGTGGTCATCGGTGCCCCCCTTTATCTTGTTATTGTCCTTCTATTTCTCCTTTTGACTTCAGTCTTTCCAAGGCTTCAGTGATTAGAGCCAACTTTGTGCAGCACTGTACTAAGAAAGCCTGCTGTATCTCTATGCTCTTTAGAAGCAATCTCATTGCCAAGTGTGGGAGAGACAAAGCAGAGTTAGATAAATAACCAAACTCATCAAGCTAAAATTTAGTGTGGGGGCAGATCTAAGGAGGCGAGCTGCTTAAATGCATTATGTGCTTGTATTCCAAATTGTCCTGATTTTTTAAAATCCCTTTATGTGAAGCTGCAGTAGGTTGTATGGTGCAAGTCGGGTATTTTATTAGTACAGAGATAAAACTTATTTAACTAATGTCAGCTTTGCCTGTTCTGTGTTCCCCCCAGGGCCTTTTAGCTGGATGCAGTCTGTATTATATAGTAATAACTAGGATTTACGTTCTTTTATTGTGTTTGTGGTTTCTTCTGTTGTGGGTGTTATCCGTTAATTGTTAAACATGAAGATACAGATTTATAGTTTACAGTGGGGGTGTCAAATGCCGTAGCACCTGTCTCCTCTGCTTCCATCCACCAGAAGGTTGCAACCAATGGAACAAAATAAAGTCACGTGACAGGCAGCGACTGTGGCCTCGGATGCTTCTCTTTCAGTTGTGTGGCACCAGCAAGGAGCTCCAAAGTGAGAACGAGTGTCTGAATTCAGCCCAGCGTTATTATTGCATAAAATCATGCTACCCCCACCTGCCTACTTTTAATACCACCCAGCTGGCAACATTTTCTGAGAACACCGCTGTTTGTGAATGCAGTGTGATTAACATCAGCTTCAGCTCCAATCTAGAAGGCCCAATATTTAACTGGTAAAGCAATGTTTTGTAACAACATTACACTTAATTCACCTGCCCATATATGGCAACATAACAATATTCATGCCATCATAGGTGATACTCTTAAACAAACCACTTAGGTCCAGATTTACTTAGCTGCAGGTTTAGAAAAGTGAATATGTTGCCCATAGAAACCAATCAGATTCTAGCTGACATTCTCTAGTATGTGATAGGAAATTGAGAGCTAGAATCTGATTGGTTGCTTTGGGCAATATCTCCACTTTTCAAAATCCGCAGCTAAGTAAATCTGGCCCTTAGACTTGGTTTGCAGTAGTCAGTATTTGTTTCAGGATGCTAGCCCTGCATAGTTACTAGAGTGACAGTGTGATATTTTCCATTATTGATACAGAATAATAAAAGACTGGATCCAGAAAATAGGAGTAAATAAATGGTACTCTAGTATCAATGTCATGGGTATTTCTGTGTATGGGACTGCACATACATAAGACAGCTTCCTGCAAATCAGCTCTGCCCATTGACTGTCCAATCATTTCCTTACTGTAATGTTATTGTTAATGGTGCTATTCTAGCTCCTATCACTTTGCTTGCCAGGAATAAGCCAGCGGCTTATATGGAGGTCTGCCTCTCTTCTATACCAGGGCTTGAACTCTCAACCTCTGTTGAAATATAAGTGCTATAGGAAGTGTGTAGCCATGGACATGGCTATGGTCATAAACTACAATACTTATTTATATATACTTAATGTAAAATAATGACTGGAGATCTCTGTAGCACATTGACTTGCAGCCACTGGCATATAACTCAAATCATATAACTATCTGATGGTTTTATTCATTTAATTACTTATTTTGTACATTGATAATAAATCTGGCCAAACATTAGAGCGATTACTGGTACAAAGATCCAGTTATCCACATATTGTTCTAGTGTATGGTCAGGATCTTTATTGCTTAACAGCGATAAAATAGTCAAAAAACGTATGGGTTTGATCTTTAGACCTGACTAAAATATGTTGGACTCAGGTTACTGATATGTGGGCATTTTCCAATTATTGTACTGCCACTTTCTGGCCAGAGTTTCCCCATATCTCTGACTATAATTATTGGCATGCACAGAAGTAATATAGTCATGAAAGCTCTGCATTCTGCAAGAGATGTACAGTTTTCATTACTATTTTATTGCTATACTTTCCGGTATAGAATCAGACATATGGGAACACTCCAGCCAGGAGGTGGAGGTGCAACACATCGGACCAACACAGCCAGCCAATAAGCTAACTGCATGATTCTCCTGCTGGGATTGACAGGAGATCCGCATAGGCAGTCAGCTGCAAGGGTCTCCTGTCAATCATGGCTGCCCCTCCCTCTTCAGCCTAGGTTATTGGTCCCTCCAAGAGAGGTAAGTGGTGCTGATATTGGGACCTTTCCCAAATGGAAAATCATCCTGTTTATCCGCTACCTCTTACTGTGACCGATAATCTTTCTAGCATATGGCCAGCTTTAGTTTACATGGTATAAAGCATTGTGGGTCAGTGGCGAGAATCACCCTTTTTACGAAAGTGCCGTTTTATACCATCCGATTTCAAATAGGCTCTGGAATTGATTGCTCTTGTCCTGCCAAGGACAAGCAATCGAAGATCATGAAGAAGAATCTGCAGCGGCGAGAAGTGAGTATCCTACCTGAACCCTTTTCCTAGTTCTTACCCTATACCTCCCTTTCCCACAACCTGACCCTAAGACTCCCTATTATTATACTCATCTGTCTGTTCCGGTGTTGTGGGTCTGCGTCCGCGGTTTTCGAATGACTGAATGGGAAACAGCATTTTTGTGCCGGAGACTGCATCCCAGCAATGTGATGTCGTACAGTGATTGGTAGCTTGGGTCTAAAAGTAATAAATAATAAGTGTGAAAACAGAGGCCTTTGTGCTTTCTTTTTTCCTCATGTAACCAGTGTGCAAAATAAATATCGTTGAACCATAATGTATGTAAAATGTCAAACAATGTGTACTGTACAATTACAGCGTGTTCTTTCTTCTCCCCAGCTGCTCATACCTCTTTTATTTAAGGAAGAGGAGTTATGAATGTGTGTTGCTCTCTGGTTTATATACCATGGTTATTTGTCTGTGTTTAGTTCTCAGCTTTTCTCTTCTTCCATAGCAACTGAACAACAAATGTCAACCTCACAGATAATACGTTAGTACTCAAGCTTCTTTAGAAAATGACTAAAACTGGCCACACAGCAGTTACATAAACCAGTTATATGAATCCTGGCCACATTGAGTAAAACTGGATTGCAATAAAAAAATCAAGTATATCAGTGACTATTGCTACGAATACATTTGTCTGCCTACCAGAGCCCAGTACTGTGTCCTGAGCTCTGCCCGTGTGTGTGTGTGTGTTATGCTTTGTAGCATAACAGTGAGCTGAGAAAAGGGGCCTAGGAATGGTAGTGTTCATCACTGGCTTGTGCAAAGACCTATGATTAATGAACAGCCATGGTTGCTTATTCTAGTCCTTCAGGAACCATTGCACCATGGGGTTATGAACACAGCAGGCTTCAGTTAGCTGATAGTATGAATCATGTTTCTCTCATTACAGTTTGCACTGTACAGTCTTTAAGTATGTATGCCATGCATGCAAGACTCCTGTTCTAGGACCAGTAATAGCGAAGGGCACCTAACCATTATGTCGACAATTACTTGTGTAACTTCTTATTAAATTGCATTGTTGGCAAGATTGAAAGTAAAGACAAATCCACTGATCCACCCTATTCAGTGTAAATTAGTTTTCTCATATTTTGTCCACTTCTGTATATTCTGTACCATACACTAATCTTCACCTCGGGTGTGATATGCTGGTACGATGGTCTGTTTTGTGCGGCAATTGAGCGGCAACTGATGAAAATTTCCAGCAGTCCCAATTTTCGACAGTGGCGGTGCTACCGACATGTGAGCACTTGCATTCTAGCATTATCCCCCAACCCTTCCCTAACCCTCAGTTTCCCACAGCCCAAGCCCTAACTGTCCATGTTCCGTTACTTAACCCTAACCTTCCCCTTAAACCCTAACCTCTTGAAGCGTAACACTAACCGTCCCCTCTACAGGTTTAACCCTGACTTGAGCCTGCCACAGCCTCAGCAGCCTGTTTCTATTAGGAACAGGTTGAAATAGATTCCCAATTTTCTATGTGCCGGGGATTTCGACAATGATGTAAGCCGCCATTCAGCTGGTGTCTGTATCATTGTCAATATAGGGCTGGCCTGACCGGCCACCACATCCCCTTCACCTCAATTCTTTATTGTTCTGTGGTCTGTGTAAGGCAGGTTGATTCTCACTAATTAAGGAAAGGACTAACAACCAAACTGATCAGTCTAGCTTGGCTAAGCAGATATGGCATCTGCTTCTAATGCTTATACATGTGCCACAAGCTGACTAGCTGAGGTCTTTTATTTTTTTTACAAGCATTTTCCTAGTAATAAGTGCAGCTCCCATTCATTCATTCATTCATGAAAGCTGAAATCCTAATGTTTTAATGTATACAGTGCAGACTGGATAAAATATTATAGGCGAACTAAGATAAGAAGGTATATACCCAGCCGTAACTTTATGGATAAACATTCCTATGTGTGTAGCTGTCTGTGAGATATGGTGGAATTTATTACAATTGCTTCTTTCATGGTAGATATACAGAATACACAATAATTTCTCTATTTCCGCAGCGAGGATTCCTTTATGGAGAGTCTTTTGGGTATCCTATTTATGTATACAATTACACGTTCTCATCGCTCATGCTGCTACTACAATGATGGGTATTGTTGTTTTTTGTTTCTGGTTACTAACGCGGTCTTTGCACAACCCTTTGTATAATTATAGGTTAGCTTTGATGGACGTGCCTTATGGTGATAGTTAAAGACTCTTTAAATATTTGCCTTTGTGTAAACATGTGCATTTATGTTTTATTTGCTGAATACCTTCGAGTTGTTTTTTGGCAGGTGGAAAACTGAAGCCTGTGGCCATAACTGAAGTAACTTTCTCATGGCTAGTCAATATGTGTAGCTTGCTCGATCATGTATTTTGTTGTAGAAACTGTATAAAATATATAAACAATCATTATCTGTCAGATGATGAAGCACCTACTTTTATTTTCCCAGGATTACTTGAGCCAGACCCTTCTTGTAAAGTACAGTAACATGAATTTGCCAAATTGTGTGTGTTGGAGCTCTAACTTAATAACTAATAAACAGCTGGAATTTTTGTATTACAAGTCCAGTGCATTTCTACCCTATTCTTCAGTGTCTTCCACTGGTGCATGTGTGTATAGTGCATTTTACTGTTCCACTGTTGCCATTAGATGATTGGGGGTGTGTGATTAGATTGAAAGGTGTGTCAGAAATGAAAGCTGAAGGATTGTTTGTGGTTTCCTTTTATCTGAATACCTAATATTTTAAAGATCTGGCCCGTATTCAGAGTACTGGACGTATAACATGTACATCCGATGTTTAGCGATTTTTACAAAAAATTACTACGCGTGCGCAGTAGTAAAAATTGCTAAACACCGGACGTATATGTTATACGTCCGGTACTCTGAATCCGGGCCTTCTTTACAAGCCATGTAGCATATCGGCAAGGAAAAGTGCATGCATGTTTCCCACAGCTTATTTGCAGTTGATCATGTGGGATACCCCTTATCCCCTTCTTTCTTATTTTCTAAGTGAGATTAAAGGATCACAAATAACAGGAAGGATTATACAGGCGATGCTAACACCGCTGGGACCAGCCGATCCTCTTAAAACGTATTCTTTGACCTGTACATCAGGGAGCAGTGATTGGGGGAGGGGAAGAAATTCCAGACCTTGGAAGTTTATAGATTGGTGTTATTTATTACAGCGATGATCCTTGAAAGTGATAATTCTGTATGTGAAAATTGTTTCCATTAAATTTCAAGTTTTGTGTTTTGCTCATTTTGAATAAAATAAATTGGTATACTGATTATTTTAAGCTCCAAGACAATGGTTTAGGAATGAGTTCTGCTTTATTGCAGCGTCAGTCATGACTCATACACAAAGTAAATAGCTTTATCATTTCAGTGTGTGGAGATATCTCCTCCTAACTCTTGTTTTGCTGCTGTATGTCATTTTCTTGCTATCTTCTACCTATCACAATAATAGTTCTTGTGTTCATTCTTTCAGTACCAAGTGGGTCAGCTCTACTCTGTAGCAGAAGCCAGTAAGAATGAAACTGGAGGCGGTGAAGGTGTGGAGGTTCTTGTAAATGAACCTTATGAAAAGGACGGGGAAAAGGGTCAATACACACACAAGATTTATCATTTGCAAAGGTATTTTTTCTTTTTGGCATTCACAAAATAAACACAACATAATGTAGAGTGTGATATTATTTATACTAACTTTAAACAGGTGAAAATCTTCAAAATTGTATGGTAGAAATATGCTCAGAATTTTTATTTTGTTGAAGGAAGGATGTAGAAATCATTGCACCTTCTACGTGTGTTTTAGTATTACAGGGCTGTATTCACACCTAGGAAGCTTCTGCGTCCTAGGTGCAAAATTTCCCATAATGACCTACTACGTATGTGTAGTTGGTTATTTACACAATCTATGTACCAGTTAAGTACATAGATTGCCTGTGCGCGGGCTTTAAAGCATATTAAAATTTATGGATTGTGTGTATTTATTTTTTTTAATCCATGGTTTTGGTACCTCTTTAATCGTTGTCAATCCCCGCTAAGAAACTCTGCTTACCGAAATTGGGACATCCGAAAGTTCCTTTTCGGATGTCCCTATTTCGAATCATGCAGAGTTCCTATTTTTTTTAGAATGGGTCGGTATGCCGTTCGGCATACTTCACCCATTCACCTTCGGAAACGGCGATATCCTTCCGCCGCACCTCCGCCACTGATATCACCAGGTGAGTAAACTATCTCTGTGTGGGGTAGGGATTGTTAGGGTCAGGCTGCGGGAGATGGTGGGTTACGGTCAGGTTGCAAGTAAAGGAAGGTTAGGGTCAGGCTGCCAGGAAAGGAGGGTTAGTGTAGTGAGAGGGGAGGATTAGGGAAAGGAGTGGGGGGACTATTATTACTTACCATTTCGGAGCACGGAGCTTTCGGTGCTCCGTGGATCAATTGCTATGCCTCATCAGCCGTTCGGACCGGAGCCCCAAACCCCTCTTTAATGTGTTTGTGTATTGTCCTTAGGACTGTAGCCATTCATTGTATGTTTCTTTTTCTGTCTGTTTTGATAATTATTTTTCATTGTGTACAGCAAAGTACCAACATTTGTACGGATGCTGGCGCCTGAAGGAGCACTGAATATGCACGAGAAGGCCTGGAATGCTTACCCTTACTGCCGAACCAGTGAGTACTGTGGCTGCCAGATGATGAATACCAGTCATGTTTTTTTATTAACTGTATACTCTGTAACTACACAGTTTATTATATGCCTGCATTCTATCTTGCTGCCGTGCAGGCTCGCTGTTCTAGTTGTGACTTTGTTACCTAATCCGTGTGTGCTTCTCACTTGCACTGTTCGTTAACATGAATAATTCAAGCCATTGTGACAGGCATCTTGTTACCTGGGTTGGGAGAGGCAAGAAGGCTTAAAAAGATACAAACTTGGCACCAGCATGCTCTGCCTGTCTCCCTAAAGAGATCTTCTTTCATGTCGGTATCCCCTGACCTATTCTTTGTAAAGTGGAACAGTGTTCTTGTGCAGGATTTAAACCTGAGTACACCAGCCATTTACAGGTTATGTATATTAATAGCAATATATTTTGAGATCATAGCATGATATTAGAGACATAATAATACATTAATACCCTGGGCCTTCTGGGGACTAGCTCTACAATGCCCAAATGCCCAAATTGGCTACTCTATGGAAGTCTTGTGATTTTCTGTTATTGGTGTGTGCAGTTATTACTCAGGAAGCAGACGGACACAAAAGCAATCTGTATGGATTACTATATTATTTATATACGTACCCACTGCCACTAAATCTGTTTGATCTGTTTGGGCCAAGTCTAGAGCCATTCTAGCTGTCTACAACTTGTTTACTCTTTGTATTCAGTTCCTGTCTCTCCTGTGAACTCTTACAAGTGGAAAGTAATTGGTGATCACAGAAGAGGGAGAAACTGTAGCCAAGTCATTACACCATGAGTATTTACTTGAAGGAATCTCATCCTTGAAGGGGATTACTACTGAACTGTGAAGTAAGGAAGGGGAGGAATCTTGTTCAACACAGCTAAAATACATTTTAATTGTAAATAATTTATTTTTTAAACTCTTTTTATTGGCGTAATAACATTTTGACATACCAACAGAACATCAATGGTAACTGTACAACAAAATACATATTGAAACAAAATCGACTTCACTGTGTGTGCATTTTGCTATGATGTCATCTCCTGTTTCAGAAGATCAAATTAGGGATAGTAGAAAAATAAAAACAGAAAATGTGTACAAAGAATGTGGACACCGCTGCCTCCTGCTTCCTATACAACTCTAAATTAAGGTTCAGCACGTTGAGCCATTATCTAATGGGAATAATATAGGTGGGTTGTTCATGAAAACCCTGGTTTCATACCAACTACTGTACCGGAAGCATGCATAGATTTGTGAATTTATATCGGGCTTGGATATTTATAAACTCCTGCCATGTTGTGTAATCATTTTTAAATTATGTTAATATTAACAACCAATTGTATTTGTCTTTTCCTTCCATGTACCATTGACCAGTTATCACAGTAAGTTTGATTTTATTTTATTTTAGAATAAAAAAATAGTACAAGGTTTGACTTAACTGAGGCCCATCATATTTAACATCTGTTTTTAGTCACACAACACCACCATGTATATCACTGTGACTTTATGTCATGGTTGTTGGCTATAAGTCACCAAACCAGCCTGCTTTGTTTTTGTTTCTTTTAGTAGTGAAAATGTATGAATAAGTTGGGGAAATTGTTTATTTTTCTTTACTTTTGCAAATTCTTAGACTTTTTCTTTCTTTCTCTAGAATATAGTGGTCAGAGTCAGATCACACCGCCCAAGTATGACTAAACCCATATACAATTATTTTATAGGAAGAATTTGTAAAAAAAAAAAAAAAAAAAATTTAATATTTGCAAAAAAAAAAAAAAAAAAAAAAAAGTCAGTGTAACTTACTGATTGCAACCCAATTGTAGCAACTATTCTACTAATGCATTCTACAAAATGATATCGACATCTAATTTTCTACCAGAGTGTTTAATAAATCCCTTTCTGAATATTACTATTACTTAGTTTTCAAGCCACATATTCGTTAATGCAGGAAGATTGGATCATTATAGAAATGGGAAATCATTTTTTTCGTAGTAGGTCTTTTTCCCTAGCTTTAAGTTCTGAACAATCTTGAACATAGCAATCACTAGGAAATTACTGATGGCATTTTTAAGTTTTCCAGCTGCCATCGTTTGTCGCAGCCAATAATTTGACCTTATTCGTTTGTGTTCTACCACACAATATAATCAGTTATTCATGCAACGGATTTGAAATGGTCACTGTCATGTTTTTAGCACTCTTCATGTTTTTCCAGAGAAGCTTTCTTTCCCCAGGGGATGTTTGCCAACAGCTCGTTAAGGAATGTGCTTCCATTAATTACTTTACAGTTCTCCCTATTGGAACTATTACATTAATTGCTCCCCTGTACTTTAAACAATTTTTTTACACAGAGCACTATGATTTATTTTTAGGCCTGTAACCAATAATAGAGATTCTTGTGTTGTAAATGACAGCAAATAACCATTCACTTATGTTACCATGGGTATAAGCTTAACTGGCCCTGTTTTGAATAAAAATTTGGTCGCACTGGGTACTCTGCCACTCAATGGGCCTGATTCACAGTTAAGAATTAGTTAGGTGTGGCCAAATCCGCACCTAACCTACTCGTCCTTCCCCGAACCCACCCCCCATTTTTAGGTACGTAATGGCCTTTAAGAGTGCCATAGGGCCACCTTTCTTACCATGCGTAGTTTCTTTCTTAAGAAGGAAACTATGCACAGAGAATGGCTCTCCCCCACCCTCCCAGGCTAATCTTCAACCCTCCCCCCACCCATCTCCTCCCCGGCTTCTTAAGTGTGAATCAGGTACAATGTCCTAAATGCAGTTAATGAACTTGGCACATTATGGAACACTGTAATAAATATTCTCTGTGCAGCTTGATAAGGTGAGGCTACTCACAGGACATGTGCTTACATTTCAGAACGAATACATGAAGGATGATTTCTTGATTAAAATAGAGACGTGGCACAAGCCCGATCTGGGAACACAAGACAATGTAAGTGCTGACCACAAAGTCTCATTATTGTAAACTGTATTGCTATTTTAATAAATGCTGGTTTTACAAACTTTAGGTTATGAGATGTATTATATAATAAACATTCTATAATAATAATAATAATAATAATGTAATGTAGTTAAACATACAAGAAGTTAAATAATTTATAAGTATATTTAAAATGAGTGTTCTCATTTCCACTCATGATTTTTACTGTTGGTTGCATTAATGGTTATTTCTTTTTTTTTTTTTTTTTTTTCTTTAAATTAAACATTTTAAACAAACTTTGATAGCAAAATATTCAATGTAACCAATGTGGATTGAGCATTAGCGAAAACAAACAGGGGAGTAACAAAGGGTAAAAGGAGCAAAGAAGCAGGGGGAGACTAAATCCTACCGGTGCAATGTGGTGTCAAAAGTCAAGTGGTATTGCACTGTCCATGAAGATTATAGGGGCCATGATGTATTTCTGCCACTGGAACTACTTAATGATTTGGTGGAATAGGGGACCACAAAAGTTGTCATTTGAAAACTGAAATTTCTAAGCACTTTGGCCATAGGGTAGGGGGGGACTTACAACATTAGCCATCGGCTGTTTTGGCAGCGAGACAGATTTGCTCAGGATCTAACTGGCCTTCTTAGGTATTTGTGACTGATAAAGGTGCAACAATGCTGCCTCTGGGGTGGTGGTGATGGTACATATGAAGCTAGCTGGGTAATCTCCCACAGAGGGTAGTAGGGATGGCAGGGTTAAGAAAATGTGAAAGGCATCCACCACATGGGGCCTGATTCAATTAGCCTGGAACCCGCCTTATTTGCGGTGTAATCAATTTTTTTTTATTTTTTTTTTGTCGTTTTATTCACATCTCATAGCGATGTGCATAAAAATCAGCTACTGTAATAGACGGGACAAAGTGCACTGCAAACTTTTTACCATCTATTACGGTACTAATTTCTAATTGAATCAGGCCCATGGTCAACCAAAATTTTGGTTTGGGTTGGTCAGGTTTTATCAAAGCATTCTGAAGTGAGAACCTTAGTAATCTCTCAACATGGTTCATACAGTTTGAAATATTAAATATAGGTGAGAAAAGAAGTGCAGGAGAAAAGACCTCTAGGTTCTTTTCCCATGCAGCTGGGTTTAAGATTTATCACAGGTCAGAGACAGAGATGTAGGTAGGTGAGTAAGGAAGGCCACTGGAGGGGAGAGAATCGGAGCCTCTCATCGACACAATGAGTCACTTAAAGACATTTTTAAATTACTCTGAACTTATCTATATGAGCATGCTGGGTTGGTTTAATTAGATCAGTGATTGTAAATGTGATTCATGCCCCTATATTAATAAGTAATTTGCAGTGTGTTTTGGAATTGCATAAACATGGAAACCCAATCTAAATGGAATATTATGGATCTTAGTCCGAGGAGAGGGTTAAGCAATAGACAAAGAAAGTACCTTGGTAAAGCTTTACATGCCCCTCACAGTTTTGTTATTACCTCAGTGGTGAAACCATCTATGTGATGAATAGACGATTTGTATTTTGTTATGTTATGGGGAGTCATTATAGGTTTTTTTTTTTTTTTGTTTTTTTTAATTTTTTTTTACAGGTGCATAAATTAGAGCCAGATGTCTGGAAGAATGTGGAAGTAGTACAAATTGACATTGCTGATCGTAACCAGGTTCTATCGAAGGTTGGTTCAAAATAAAAGAATCGCACACACAAATTTGTGTAGATATAGAGCGAAATAAAGATATTTTATCATGAAAATTGAAAGCAGGTCTCAGATTAAGGGGAAATAACATCCACTGCAATGTTTTAGAAAGCAGGGTGGATTTTGTTGTTTTATAAGTGCTGAGACAAACTGGTGTTATGAAAAAGGATAGAGCGCCTATATATAAACCTGGCAGCTTAACAAGGAGAGTATCAAAAATCACTAAATGAATATAGTAATGCAATTAATGAATCAGAGTATTTATCTGGCACTACTGCTCAGACTGGTATTATGTGTCCAAGTACTTATGACAAAGGTAAATTAACTCTCTGGATCCCTGCCATATCCTAACTCCTGTGCGAACAACTGGAGTCCTCTTCCCTTGGATGAAAGGGAGTTATGATGGTTGGATCCTATGGTGATATTTCTGCAACATCCCTACGTATGATAGTGTGCAAATCTTAATAGCATGTGGTTGCAGCAACCAGCCCTAACGGCGGTACCATTAACATAGCTTATATCTTGCAATGGAGGAACTAACAAGTGTGTAAAAGCCCCAACACCTTAGATTTAAGACCACACTATTAATAAAAGCCTATTATAATCGGTTTGTCTTACTTTAGTTTTTATTTAAAATGACTACTAAATCAAGCAACCTGTTAAGAGAAATGCTAATTATCTGCCTATTCTCATATAATTCACATCTGGCTGTTATGAAATTGGAGTGATATATGGGACACATTTAAGAATATGAGGCCCTTTCATTTGTGATAGCTCAATGTACTGGGGTTGCATTTTTTTGTGTACACGTTTTTTTTTATTGTACTAGCTTGTACACAATTCTCATATCATAAATCTATTTATAAGTGTCACATTCACATATGTCAATTTACTACGATACTGTTAGCATTGTGCTTCCTAAACTTGAGCTATCCTGTCTACACCATGTATTATGTATTCTTTATCTATTGTCTGACAGCAAATGTCTGTATATAATGTGTAATTTTGGGCTGGTTACCTTACCTCAGTTTTAGACAAAGGGTCCTGAGTACCACACACACCCTGTCTATCTAAGTAGACACAGACAAATTCAACTCTGCCCACAAGAGGGCGCCAGCACACTAGTGTTAGGTTAAAGAATACATTCAAAAGAAAAATAAATATATAGAAAAAAAATAAAATAAAAAAAACAATTAAAATAGTGATACTCTTTGTGGTTGCTTAGCTTTAAAGTGAGCTCCCCCTCCAGCAAGATACCCTGGGAAGATTTTCCTGCTTAACTTTCCACTATCTGCAACCTAACAAAATTACTATCTCAGTATACCTGCAAGGCCTTTTGTCCTCAAGGCACATGTCTTTAATGTGATCTACCCTGTCCTCCCCCGAGGTACTCCTTTGAATTTGCATGGCTATCTGAAACATATCTACACCTAGTATACCTCTCACGCCAAATAACAACAAATACAGTTAATTTTCTCCTGTCTGTCAACGTAAGCCAGTTCCAGTGCCTCCAAAACCCACTCAACTTCAACCTCCCGTGAGGTTTCCGGCTCGGTCTCCTCCAGCTCAGACTAAAGTTTCAACCGCTACACCACCTCCAGCTTCAATAACCCAGCCGGAGACACCAACTCCCCAAGCTGCTCTCCTGCTAGATCTTGGGATTAACCCAGATTCCGATGCTCCTTTAACTATGAAATCCATGTACCAAATGTTGACAGCACTTCGCATGGATATCACCAATGACCTTAAAAATTCCCTTCAAGAAACTCAATCTAACATGACTGAGATTGGTGACCGTACAGATCAACTGGAGAATAAGATGGGCGAGCTAGTCCAATCCCATAACGGCTTAATTGACGCTCATGAAACGCTACAGAAAGAAGTAGATTAACTCAGATATAAAGTTATTGATTTAGAGGATAGAGCATGCCGGAATAATATCAAGATTCAAGGAATCCCAGAAACGGTGTTTCATAGCGACTTAACTGACTTTGTTGCTGCCTCTAATAATGACCTCCTAATTGACCGTATTCAGACTACCCAAATCCAATCTGGCTCTCCCTTCTCTTCTGAGAGACACCCTCATGAGAGTTCATTTCTTGCACGTTAAAGAAAATATTCTTCATGCAGCCCGGACATCTTCAGCTGTTCCCAGACCTCTCTGCCGCAACACTCGCCAAGAGAAGAGAATTCTGCCAAATTACTCTGGCTCTACGCTTGAATGGGATCCATTACAGATGGGGCTTCCCGACTACACTTTTGGTACGCCATTCTGGAGATCTCCATACAATTTCGTCAGTCGAAGCTGGAATTTCTTTACTGTCCTCCTGGGACATTCCCATCCAACAGATTTCTTCTTGTCCATCGCCGGTCAAACCCGAGTGGGAACGTCTGATACCTAAGAATTGGGTCTTCTTAACATACTGATGTCTATGCTGTTTTACTCCTTGGATTCTACTAAATGGCACTGCTGCTTGTTTTTTGTTTTTTGTGGTTAGCATGAGCATAAGAACTGTATAGTAGACTTAATGCCAAGGACATATACGTATTACTATACAATGATTCAATGTTAGTGTCCATTAATAGTTTCCAATCCATATGGCCAAGTTAAAAAGGTTTATATACAATTGTTTTACTTGTAGGTCTTTTTTTTTAACTATCTTTAACATTGTTCCAGTAGTGGGTTAGGTTTACTACTGTGTCTAATTTTGTCTAGATTATACTGTTTAAGGTTAAGTGTTGTTGCAAAATTTTAGCGATTGTTCCTTGGGGGCGGGTATCTTCGGGTCACCCCCACCCCCCCCATCTTTAGGTTGCCGCACAGTTCCTATGTGGCAACAACTCAAGCTTGATATACAGAGCTTATTTTGTTTCCCCGTCCTTTGTTATATCCTCTCCTTCCCAATTAATTGACACTATTTTTTCATGTTTGCAGGAACTTTTATGGTACCTCTAATGTCTGTGAGACTGCTAGCAGAATCACACAACCTCCTATTCATATTACTTAATAGTTAATTTGCTTACATTGAATGTCAAGGTCTTAAACTCAACAGTTAAGACGCATGGCCCTTGATTTGTTTAACGCCTATAAAGCAGACATAGTGGCCCTCCAGGAGATTCGTTTCTCCTCTCGACAGACACCTACTTTTTCCAACCATAATTTTCCTAAGTGCTATATAGCAAATGGTCCATTTAAAAAAAACGGGGTTGCCATCCTATTTCGGTCATCCCTACAATTCGAACTTACATCTAATATTAAGGATAAATATGGCCGTTACTATTGCCCGCTCCTACGAGATACCAAACATACGTAGCCATCTGGTTCTACTGGCTGGAATTCAGGCTGACACCAGATTATTTAACGGTCATGAGGGAATAGGACCTGCAGTGTCTGTATAATCACCAGTATAGACGTATACAACAGGGTGCTAATCGGTCACTTCACCTTCTGGCTTGCTGATTGACTTCAATACACCTGCTCTACCGGTGTAACCTATCCCTCCCATCCCTATTTCCTTCCTTCTTTCCNNNCTATTTCCTTCCTACTTTCCCGACCTTTGTCTGTCTTTTCAACCCATCAGTAGTTTTTTCATGCAAGAATAAACCTTACTACTTCTGAATGCATGACATGTGCTTTGGGAATAACTATTCATCTTATTGATGTATTAACATTTTTTAAATGTGTTGTAACCCATATGCACTTTTTTTTTTTTTGCCTGGAAACCTTGTTAAAAGTATAAATAAATAATAAATACATAAATAAATAATTAATAAATAAAAATAAATAAATATATGGACGTTTGATTTTGGTGGGATGTCTAGAGGAGAGATGGGTTACCATTGTGTCTTTATACGTCAGATTTTTACACACCAGATTTTTACGCAAATTGCTTGAATACCTTCAGGACTTAGAGAAGGCAGTATTATTGTTCTAGGTGATTTTAATCTCTCCCCAGACCCAAAACTCTGCCTCTAAACTATCTCATCCTACTTCACCCCGCCCGGAACGCCCCCTTGAGAATTTACTTTTGGAGTTTGGCCTGTACGATGTTTGGCAAGTAATCAATCCTGCGGTGAAAGACTATACGTTCTTTTCCCCTCCTCTTATATCATATTCTCGTATAGACCTGATCTTAACTGATAAGTGGACTCTCCAACAGTCGATTAGTGCTACTATTTTACCCACAGTTTGGTCCGACCATGCCCCTGTGCGATGGAACTGTAACTTTTACTCTAAAACCTATACGTTATGACCATGGAGACTCCCTGGATACTTTATTACAGATTTAATCGCACGTAATGAGCTCTCTGAAGCACTCATTGAATATATAAAATATAATTCTCCAGCGCATACATCCCCTTACACCCATTGGTGTGCCTTAAAGGCCGTTTTGAGAGGAGTGGCAATTAAAGTTGGCGCCACTCCAACAAAACTTGGCTACCAAGGATAAATTAACTTCTAACCTGGTTCATTTAGAAACTCTACATAAATAGACCCCTAACCTGCTAGACAAGCGGAACTAAATGTGGCTCGATCCGCTTTATTAGCGAGGCAACAAAAATGTTCAAAATATGCGCTGATTAGACTTCAGCAAAAATACTACTCAGTCAATAAGGCGGGGAAGCTCCTTGCGCGTAAATTGAGAGCCAAACAAGCGCAATCTATAATTAAGTGTATAGATTAATTAAATGTATGCATAGGATTTGGCCCTCCCAGTCTAGATATTGCTGGAAGCAGTGTGGAGTGGTGGGTGTTAATTTTCACATCTTGGCTTGCCGTCATATCCAGCCATTCTGGTCAGAAATCACCCAGTTAGCTACCGCAGTATGTAAAGAGGATATTAGTCTCACCCTGGAGGCTACATCTATACCCTCCAACGCTTTCAAAAGACAAATGGTATGTTTTAGGCCTTATACTACTGGGGTCGAAGGCTGCGATCGGTCAAGCGTGGAGATCTTCGTCTCCCACTGTAAGCAAGGTAGTGGCTAAAATAAACTTTAACTATAACATGGAAACCCTTGACACCCCATACTCTGCCAAAGCTACCTCTCCTTTAATCAAGTGGTTTGTCTGGGTGGAATATATGGTGCAAATCAATACCCCCATCCCTGCTGGTTTCCCTGTCGTTATCTAATAGTCCTGTTTCTCCCTAGTGGTTTAAGCCTGGGCTACATATTCCTGTTGCAGACCTCTAATCAAGGGGTCATTTCTTTACTGTAATACCCTTAACTTGCAGTCTCTATGCAAATGGTGGTTGTTCCCTATATCCTGTACTTGTAAACTTCCTTTTCCTTACCTTTTCCTCCCCCTCCTCCCTTTTCCTCTTATTAGTTTAAGTTTTTTAGTGACTTGTTGTAATGCTTATATAGAATTGTAAGCTATTTGCTGCTCAATGTTTTTTACATACAATACTTGTAATGTATGTACATTTTTGAAATCTCTAATAAAAATCTAATGTTGAAAAAAATAAAATAAATTTTAAATGACCACTAAGCTATTATTTTTAGTTATTTTTTTTACTGGACCACATTATTCAATAAAAATTGAGTGAATAATACAGAACATATTTTATTAAATCACCTTTTCTCATTTATAAAAGATAGAACCATGTGTGAAGCTATCAGATTTACCACTTTTTTTTTCCTGCCTGATATTTACATTCAAAACTAAATTTTATTTTGTTGATAACATTGAAATGCATAAAAAAAAAAATTGAAATGTTACTATTGTTTGTTTCTTCTGAACATTATAGGATTATAAACCTGAAGAGGATCCTGCTAAATTCAAATCTGTCAAGACCTGTCGTGGACCACTAGCCCCTGATTGGAAGGTAATTGTATGACTTTGTTGACACGGTTTTCTTTGTCAATGAGAAACGGTCTGGTTTTTTTTTTATCTAAGAAGATATGGTTACAGTTTCCACTGTGTTGATTATATTTATTTTGTTTTAGTATTAGACAGCACAAAGTAAAATTTAGAAGAGGAGAGGTATGAAAGCTGGTTTAGGTTTAATCTGTAACTTGCAGCAACCAATGTTATACTTTTATTGTACGCATTATAATCAAAGTATGAAAACTGTTTGGGTGCTGAGGGTCACTATCACCCCCCTTTTTATTTTGTTTTCCCTCTCCCTATCTCTCTGAATCCAGCAGTTTGTAATGTGACTTGTTGTGTATCTGGCCTCTTCTAGAAAACATTGGGACAGCGGACAGATGTTCCACACATGTGTGCTTACAAGTTGGTAACTGTCAAATTCAAGTGGTGGGGCCTTCAGAACAAAGTGGAAAGCTTCATACAAAAGGTGAGTGCATAATGCTATTTTGTTTATTATTTTTTATTCTTAACATGTTTTTATATAGTGTCTTCATATTATGTTGAACAATTTTAACAATCATTATAACATGACTGGGTAGTAACAGATTAAGTGGGCAAGAGGGTCTACATCTTATAATCTGTAGGACATTGGGGAGTGATACAAAAGGGCAAGTGCTATATATTGCACAGTGGGGCAGCTAGGTTGCTCTGTGTTGACTGAAGAACTGTTGAAACATTTTTATTGTATTGTTTCACAAGATAAACAAACCCCCACAGTATACATTATAAACATTGTTACAACATATAGCGTAACAAAACAGAGGGTCATTTTAGTATGGAAAGAAAAAGTGTACAAATTTGTGTTAATCATGAAACAGAAAGGAAAACTGGATACCAAAGTAGTTGTAAATAGGGTCAACAAATATTCAGCAGTAGGTTGTGCAAGTTGGTAAGCTTGTTTAAGGAGCAGAGTTTTAATAAGTGCTTTAAAGTTTGGAGCAGTGGTTCTTAACCCTTTCCTCGGGGAACACTAACAGTGCATGTTTTCAAGGTCTCCTTATACTCACAGTTGATATGAGTAACACCTGTGAATCTTTTCACATATATCAGTCAGTAATGAGCCCACCTATCCTCCAGCAAGATGACCTGGAAAACATGCACCGTTAGGGTTCCCTGAGGACAGGGTTAAGATCCACTGGTTTGGAGACTAGAGGATAGTCTTAATGGGCGAGGAAGGTTATTCCAGAGAGTGGAGCAGCCCGGGAGAAGTCCTGTAACCAGGAATCGGAACATTTGTTTAATGTAGAGGAAGCTATATATCCTGAGAAGGTCTGAAAAAGTGAGCTGGGATATATCTTGAGATGAGTGAGAATATGTGTGCATTTGCAGTCATATGGATGTCTTTGTATGTTGGCAAAAGGATTTTGTATTTGAATCTGTAAAATACAGGCAACCAATATAGAGTATAGATAGATTACCTTCGGAGATTCCTAGGGCAAAATTATCAGCGCCAGGTGAAAGTGGCAATCTAACTGACACTGGTATGAAATATCCTGTCTTTATACTCAGCGGCAGCCCTAGGAACTGCTTCCACTTGACATCCGTGGCTATAGAAGTGTTTATACTATGTATCCAACTACAATTGGAGAAAACATTTAGTCCTATTTAGAGATACAAAATCTCAGAATTTAAGTGGAGACATTAGTGGCTATAAAAGCGCATATGTTTATATACTATGTATCCTACTTCAATTGGAAAAGACATTTAGCTACAGTGTATCCAACTGCATCTGGAAAAGATATTCCACGTTGTCTAGAGACATAACATCTCAAATTATATTTGACCATACGTATTGCTGGATTACTCTGGAAGAATATTGTTGAAATTTGGGGCCCCAGATATTGTCAACTATATATTAATAACGCTGGACTGGTTTGATATTATATTATTTTATTTCATTTTATTTTAATTCATTTTAATGTACTGTTTACCTTTTTGCATTGTATATTTTTCATAGGTAACGTTCTCAAATTTCTATATTTTTCCATATAAAGTATATGGACATATGCTGTTTTAAATTAGATTAATAAATTGTCGAATATACTCATACATTCATATACTTGAATGCAGTTAACCAATATAGAGACTGACAGAGTGGATCTGTTCTAGAAGAGCAGTTTGCAGGGACAAGAAGACTAGCTGCTACATGCAATAAAGACTGTAGGGGTATAATTTATATTTTGTGAGAGTCCAATAAGGAGAGCTTTACAATATTCAGTGTGGGAGATTATGCATGATTGGGAGTTTTTGTGCTGTCTTGTGTGAGATATTTGCATATTCTAGAAATGTTATTTAGGTGTATGTATGAGGATTTAGAAACCCATTGTATTTGGGGAACAAAGGACAGCTCTAAGTCAAGAGTAGGCAGCAAGCTAAGAAGAGAAGGGATTATTTCAGTGTTGTCAACAGAAATGCAGACCTAATGAGTAACTTTTATTGGCAGGTGGAAATATAAATTCTGTTTTTAAAAGATTAAGTTTTTGATGGTAGAAAGACATCCAAGATGAAATGTCAGAGAGACATTCAATTATTCAACACAGAGGGTGAGAGATCAGGAGTGCATAGGTAGATTGGTGTATCATCTGCATATAGATTATACTAAAATCCAAATGACTTTATTAGCTGTCCAAGGGAAGTAGTACAGATATAGAAGAGCAATTGACCTAATACTGAGCCTTGTGGTGCTCCAACAGATAGGGTAAGAGCAGGAGAGGCATCCAGAGAAGCGAACACTGAAATAGCAATTAGATAAGTAGGATGGGAACCAGGAAAGAGCTGTGTTTTCTAAACACCTAAGGATTATAACATTTGCACGAGAAGAGAGAGGTCAACAGTGTCAAGTGCAGCAGAAAGATCCAGTGGAAGTAGAGGAGAGTATTTTTTTGATTTAGTAGTGATAACTCATTGCCCACCTTGTCAGTGCAGTTTTGGTTTGAGTTTTGGGAGTGAAAGCCTTACTGAAGTGAATCCAGAAGATTGTGTAAAGAAATGAAGTGAGTGAGACCAGTTTCTCTAGCAACTCTGAGGGGCATGGAAGCTGGGAAATAGGCTAATACTTCCAGGGAGAGTGGGGGACAGAACTGGGTGATTAATACATGCTTGAACAAAGATGAGAAGATACCAGTAGGGGAAGAAAGATTATAGATTTAAGGTTGAAATAAGCACAGACTATAGACCGAATGACTTGTGAGGGTGCAGGATTAAGAGGACAGGTGGTAAAGTAGGAAGAGAAGAAATATATCGTAGAAAGAAGAAGCATATATCTCCTCTTAATTTGTGGGTTGGATTGAGGACATGGGCCCGTATTCAGAGTACCGGACGTATAACATATACCAAAAAAAAGTATGAGACTGGAGCTGGGTGGATTGGGTGATCAAAGTTAATTTCAGAGCGCTACCTACCAAGACAGAAACTGCCAATCTGTCAAAAAGAAATGCAAATAGGGTTTTGGAAGAGCGCTAGAAAGAAACCAAATGAATCTCGACAGGATATGATGAAAAAATTTTAATAAACCATAACATATAAAATATAAGGGTATGAAGCATCGGTGTTACCCATAAGTATATAATAATTGATCATATAAATGAACATATAAGTATGCACCAAAATGATATCACAATGACTCTAAAATAAATGCTCCCTGGATTAGAAGCAATAGGAACCTGGTTCCATAATATACCTCTGTTGCATTGCAACAGGTATATTATGAACTGAGCTTTGCGGGCTGTATGACTTGCCTATCGTGTACTACCAACATACAAGCACAACAGATAACTGTTCCAGATATTCATTGGAACCAGGTTCCAGCCTTTGCACATTCACAGTTCTACCCAATGTCCCTTCACTTACATTCACATCCTTTAAAGTACATGCAATATGCATCTTTAACTCTTTCTCTCTGTATGTGGCTGTGATCTTACTCTCCCCC
>WWET01000448.1:418269-431574 GCA_011038615.1 Limnodynastes dumerilii | reverse complement strand
ATATATATATATATATATATATGTATAAAAAACATTTTATTTAGTTTCATCTCAATTCCAATTAGCATTTCTTGGTGCAATGGTCTGGAAATATTCAATATTACAGAAGTACAACAATGTATAAAGACGTAATCAGCTATGTTCACTTCTAGCACCGATAGAGGTAGCATGTGGTTTGGAATACTCTCAAGGTCTCATCTTGGATGGGGTTTAGCTAAAGAATCAATGTATAATCCCCATTTGCCCATAAATCTATGGACTCCCTTTTCTGCATCAGGAAAGGCTGCTCTCTGGACTCCTGATAGGGATGGGGCAACTGGCAAAAGCCATCTATGCAATATTGCTCTTCGCTTAGGTAAGGACCAATGTTAACCAGAGTTTAACTGACTTGAAGGACAGGTTTCTTGGGGCTGGGACCCACATATCAAAAATTCACAGTAACAGAGGCAAAGGATGTTAAGGTAATGTAGTTTTAAGAACTTTATTTACAAAAGCAATTATTTTTTATCTAAAATATAGACATTTTCTGGCACTACAAAAAATTATGAAAAAGGGGGACAAGCTTCTCTTACATTTAGGGCATTTGCCATTCTCTTCTGGGAAAATATCTCTGCCTCTGTTGTTGGGATGTTTATACTCTATTAAGGACACACGTGTATTTCTATTAGCTGTGCTGAGGACAGACATTTCCTGATGTTAGAATGGTCAAAGAGGCTGGAGTGTAAATCTGAGATGTCCTTTTTCCAACTAGAATAAGTAGTATACCACAATATTATACTGTCATCAGGCAACAAATCATTATAAAGATAACATATTCTGAATTTATGTTTTAAGAAAATGAAGTAGATCATCTAGGGAGTCTGAGCTAGGCCATTTTGATTTGCCGCCGATCAGGGACAGGACAAAGTGGCGTAATTGAAGATATATGGAAAAATGTTTGTAAGGTAATCCATAAATATCTTGGAATTGTTGGTAAGCATAAAAACTGCTACTTGGGTCAAAAACATCTTTGACTGAGGCAATCTCCTTCTCTCGCCACCAAAGATATACTTGGTTATTTAGTCCTGGGAGAAGAGATGGGTTACCCCAACATGGCACATATTTAGTCATTTGTGGATTGCTACCCATTTAAACAAAAAAGAAAACTTTTGCCGCACTGCGTAAGTATCCGCAAACAACAAATTAGTAATAAAAAAAACTTTAGAAATAAGCGATTTTGGGAGGTGTAAGAGAGCCCCCGGAGAATATGGAAATAATCATTCATGTTATAGATATCCATTTACAAAAGTGTCCTGATCAATTGCTCAATAAGCCACCTAAGGCATATCGGAATAAGAGCAGATGCCAAGTTCAGAGATATCTGGAAACCACATGTCTCCTTGTGTTTTATTGGCCTGAAGCTTTTTTTTTTTATTTTTTTTTTTAAACTAATTGTAGGTTTTCTACCTCACCATGAAAATACTGGAGGTCTCACTTAGTGAGAGCAAGTGGTAACATCAATATTGAATATGATAATTTAGGAAATATGACAGATTTAAGTACATTTCTACCTGATAGTGATAAGTTGAGGTTTTGCCAATGACTTAAGGTAGACCTTATTTTAGAAATAACTGCCTTGTAATGTATTTTGTATAAATTTGCCAATAATGATGTGACTGGAATCCCTAGGTATTTCATTTTATCTTTGGCCACTGGGAAACATGCTAAAGTAGAGGAGGCTGAGAGAACCTCCAGGCTATCTGTTAAAGGGAGGATTGAAGACTTCTTTATATTTACTTTGTATCCTGCAAAGAAGCTGAATTTTTGGATAACCGTTAGAACCACTGGGATAGAAGTACTAGGATTGGAAACCAACAGAAGCATATTGTCCGCAAATAGTGCCAATTTGCAGTCTACTTTGCCGACCTGTGTCCCGGTTACATTTACATATATTAAACCTTGGGTTCTGGCTCAATACGAGTAAATGGTGAATGTGTGACAGGACTCTCAGGGCCAAATTTACTAAGCTGCAGGTTTGAAAAAATGGAGATGTTGCCCAACGCAACCAATCAGATTCTAGCTGCCATTCTCTGGTATGTAATAGGAAAGTGAGAGAATCTGATTGGTTGCTATGAGCAACATCTCCACTTTTTCAAACCCGCAGCTTAGTAAATCTGGCCCTAAGTCACATTTCACTAATTCCATAGGGTTTTATGTGAGGAGATTTTAACTTTTCATCAGGATAGAAAACTTAGTGATTACATTATAAATCTTTTTTTCAAACCCGTCTGAGTAAAAAATTCTGCATATGAAATTAATCTCTTGCACATGATACTTGAATATGAGTATACATTTACCGGACCGTAAAGTATGATATTGCTTTGTGACTTTAGCTTGTTACCATTAGAGGATATTAGGTTATGTCTTGTCATCTTGTCTATCTACTCGTCATAGAAGACAGTGTTATAAATGGTTAATAGTTTAACAGCTTTTGTACACACATATATATGATCACTGTCAGAAGACACTCCCTGGGTCACTGTGCTGATAGAGTGACAGTGTCTTAAGGAAGTCTACTTATCTGATCGTTTAAAACCCTAGCTTCCTAGCAGTGAACTCACCACAGCTGTACCAGCTATATTTAAATTCTTATTACTGGGCACAGTTGCTGTTTTGATCGCCGGTCAGACTATGATTTAAACACCTGCTTTTAGTGTATAGGTGCGACAGCATGGACACAGCTGAACATGTGTACCCATTTGTGATGTGTTGCATTGGGAGGCTGTGAGGTGTAATAATGAAGAGTATTATACTCTAATGTCAGACCTTTACTCTATTTAATAGAGGAATAGGAGTAGTCTATTCCATGACAAATAACCACTGTCTGCTATAATAGGCTTTGTTAGCCTTCTAATAATCACACATCACTAAATGACAAATTATGTTATCTCTACCCAGTGAAGCAAATAAGACAACCAGTCCAATCTTGTGTATATGTGATGTTGCTGAGATTGTCAGCTAATATACTCAACGTTTTCCGTTCGTGTGGGGGTCTGTCCGTCTGACAGAGAGAGGAGAGTGCATGCCCCCTGTCACTCCCCTCTCTCTTGCGGGCTTTATGGCAGCTTTCCCTGCCCTAAGCCTGCTTTATGTCAATCGTGCGGAACAGCGGTCCGTACGACCGTTGATCCGCACAAGTGTGGGAGCTCCCTTTAGCGGGCGGAGGGAAAGCACAGCCCATTTCTTCTATCGTAACACTAGCGTAACATCTGGAGGGCACATGCATACGTAAGTGGCCTGATTATCGCAGGTCAGGATCCAGCCCAATGTGATTATTTGTATATTGAATAACTAGCTGGCTATTGGTTAAATATTTTTATTTCCCATTCATTATTTAAACAATTGCTTTCTAAGCCTTTATCAGTGAATAATTAGGCAATTTGTGGGAAGTTTATTTTCACTAACTAGATATTCAATAAATCCTTGCCACTCTCTGGTTTTTATATATTTTTTGAGTGATTTACCTTCAATATTGACACTTAAATAATTGAGACCCAGAGTGCCTGCCATTCATAAGGAGTTTGGTGTATTATAACTGGTCCCAAATAGTATATCTTATCCCACCAGGGCCGGCCCTAGCTATAGGCAGTATAGGCGAGTCGCCTATAACGTCATCTTGTCAGGGGGTGCACCCCAGGGCAGAAAAGGAAATCTAGCACATGTCTAGCAGCTCCCCACCCTTGTAAAGCAGAGTGGTACTGATTTTAAGTCCGCTGCTTGCCCAGGCACCATTGTACCTCCACTGTGATCCTCTAATAGCAGTGTTGGTTTTCTACAAGGGGGCACCAATAAAATCTTGCCTAGGGCACCAAATTAGTTAGGGCCGGCCCTGTATCCTACAGCACAATCTGGGATAAATGATTTTTCTGAGGAGCTCTTATATTGACAGCTCCCGATATCATTAATACTAAAGAATACCACAACCATTATTTGTATGCCTCTTAGAAATCATTTATTAAATCTGATATAACATTTGTTTTTTTTAACCTATTTTAGGATTAGAAATGGATCCGGACAATCTGTGCCTTGACTCTTTGACGTTAGATCCTGATCAGCTGAGCTTTCGGTAAGTATGTTTTTTGTTTTGTATAGTTTTAGTTTGGCAGATATACCATGCCAACAGGTGATTGGATTAATGGGCCAGATTCACACCCCCAGCCGTTAAGCCTCTAGCGTAAGTAAGCCTAATGGTAGTGGGCCGCATTCAGACCTCCGGACGTATTGCATACGTCCGGTGTTTCCCGAAATTGTATACTGCGCATGCGTAGTAATTTTTTTAATGTAATCTACGTATCTTTTTAGTACGTAGATGGAATATATGCAGTCTTTAAGACCGCATATACGCCATCTACGTACCGAAAAGATACGTAGATTACGTTACAAAATTACTACGCATGCGCAGTATACAATTTCGGGAAACACCGGACTTATGCAGTACATCCGGAGGTCTGAATACTGCCCAGTGTCTGCACATGCACGCACCAGATATTACAATATGGATCTCCAGGCGTTCCATCCATTAGGAGATCTGTCCGACAGGGTGACCCATCCCCTCGGCCCACCTAAACTCAGTAAGGCAGGCAGAGGGAACATGTAAGGCTTACAGTCTAGGCTGGTTTTAATAGTTTTGTGCAGGTCAGCTGTATGGACCGCTGATCTGCACAGAACACTTAAGCTAGGGTTATGGCAGCATAAGTTCTGCTAGTTCCACACGAGAGGGGAGTGGCAGGTGAGTGGCACTACCAGACCTTGTACAGTAGTCTCGTAGTCTTGTACAGAGTTTTTTTTTCTTTTGGGGGGAGGGGGTTGTGTTATTAGCTGGACATTACAGGTGCCAAAATGTTTCATGATCTCTGAAGCAGTAGTACACCAAAGAACAACAATGCAAATTTGTATATTACAATCCCTTTAATATGAATTGATTTTAAAAACAAGAATAAAAATTGCATTCAGTATGAAGAATCAAATTGCATACAGTGATGTGCCGCTCATGTGCAAAAGGAGTGCATGTATGTGTACACACAGAGGATTTATTGTATAGCAGAAATAGAGGGAGAAGAAAGAAGATGGGACATCATACCAAAAATATTCCATCTTACGGACGGGAACACCGTCCAATGCGACAAACAGGTAAGATACAATATCCTCTGGATAATGCGCTGTACACACTGTCCAATTATTGTACGTACACGACGATTGTAACAGGTACTTTAATACGATTCTATTGGGGTTGATCCAGTTGAACCAGTTTGACAAGAATGGCAAAACAGGTGCAAGTGCAGCCCCAGGCAGAACCATGTGCAGTGTGAGGGGTGTAAATGAATGTGAACTCTTTTGCGTACAGGGAAAATAATTTGTTTTATGATTACTCTGTAAATTAGTGTTGAGCTGGGTAACTTAACCCCTCAACTCACTATTTCTGTTTAAATTTGCTTTCCCCCGCAGTGCAGCTTTATTTTACTCCGGTATATACACTTGCACTGGTTTTGACCTTGCTCTCAGACTCTGATATAGCCCCTGTGTATGGGACATCAGAGTGATTACACTGTACACTTGGTCAGTATTGAGAGAGATGTTCCTAAGTGGATCACATGATGCTGTCTGTACCAGCACTGCTATTAACTATGTCCTGTTTTCTGCATGCATTAAATGTTATAATAATGCTCTAAAGTCCTTTGAATGTAAAACATTTACACCGGTGCCATGATGTGTTTTGCTCAACTACAATTTTGTGGCTTGTTTTCAGTAGCATAATTTTCCTAATGTCCCTAATTTAGAGTTTTAATTAGCTAGACTAAGGCATGCACACAATGCTGTGTTGTTCTGAATGGGAACAGCACCGCACAGGACTGACAGATCTGCACAGGATAGAATACATCTCATGCATGACCTGCACCAGGCTGTGGAATGCATTGTTGAGTTGTGTAAGAAGCGTATTAACTGAGGCGTGTGATTAATGTCTCTATTCTTGTGTTACTGCTTTTCAATCCATCATTAGCGGGTTATCATGTGGTACAGAGGGTGGGAAATCACACGAAGAGGCTTACATTTATTAGGATTTGAGTGTGGAATCTAGGGCAAAGTGTTTTGCACAGTACCTGCTGCTGTTTTCTGATGAATGACTTTGTCTTAATGGTGCCCCAAGAGTCCTTCTTAAGAACAACAGTTATGTGCTGTCTGCCTGCTCGATTTGGCAGGAGAACTGTATTAGGTGTAAAGAGACTACATAAGACCTCTGTAATGCTTTAGTCGTTCTGTCTCCCTGTTGTAACAGAACAACTGGAAAACACTGCTCAATATTGTGTAAGGACAGACCTGTTGCTCTTTTCCTGAGGTGCTTAACTTCCAGCCATGCAAGAGATAGAGAATTGGCCATAGAAGCATTTCCTGTATGTCTTGTTATTTTTATTACTTTCTGCCACTCAGGCTGCTGGGCATTTTAGTCTTTCCAGCAAGAAAGATTGTAAAGAAAATAAATAAAGATACCTAGCCAGAGCCATGCTGCTTTTACCACATGACAAATATCCCATGGCTTGGCTAGCAGCCAGACAAGGGGCTGGATCCAGACTTAAGTAAGTGTTTGAAATTAGTCACTCCTGGGCTAAACCATGTTGATTGCAGGGGAGTCATATTTCATCTGTTGCAAACAGTATTAGAGATGAGAGGTGATGTTTCCTATCCCAAGTCTAAATAACAGTGTGATCGTAAAGCTGGTCAGTAGCTGTGTGCAGTAAGCAATTCAAAGATATATCCCTGCATGCAAAGAATACAATTAACTTGACTCCCCCTGCAATCAACATGGTTTAGCCCAAGAGTAACTAAATTCAATTCACACTTCCGCCCCGGCAAAAACCCGGGATTTAAGACCTGGGTTATTGTCGGGGCACACATCAGCCCAGCTCCTCAGACCCTGTTCAGACTGCCGCTTATACTGAACACGGGTCTGCCCTGGCAGAGTCATAACACTCTGTAATTTGTTTACTGTTGCTCTGGCAACATTTGTTGCCAGGGCAATATTAAACAAATTACATCAATCAAGTAGATTATGTGCTACCTGGGTTGCACCGTTCACGCTGGTGGCTACCCTGGTCTAACACAGGAATAACCCTGCAAATGTCCCGGGTCATTAGAGCCGGGTTGCAGCTGGTGCAGCCGTTCACACTGAGCCCTGACTTGGGTCGTCAAATATCCCGGGTTTTTGGCTCATTGTGAACGGGGTATTACTTAAGTCTGGATCCAGCCCAATGTGATATGTGATTTATACCCCTTTCACACTGCGCCAGCAACCCAGGATATTGACTGGGCAGGCCCTGACGACCCGAGTCGAGGCTCAGTGTGAAAGGGTCTGACTGCCTCTACCTGGGTCTAATGATCTGGGAGTCAGACGCGGTACAATTGGAGGGTTCTACCCATTCAAAAACCTAGAATATTGCCCAGTGTGAGAAGTAAAAAAAAAAAAAGGTGAAGAGCTGGAACACAGCAATAACCCGGGTTCAGAAACCCTGGTTATTGACTGGGTGGCGATGTGAAAGCAGCTTTACACCGATGCCAAGAAACATTATTTTACACTAATAAAACTAACCAATGTACAAACAAGTAGGCATGGGGTACAAATTGGTTATAGAGATGGTGACCTGAGGCCTGATCTGGACTCAAACATAAAAAAATATATATATATATCCTACATTTGGGAAAACCGCTTACAAATAATGGGAGGCACTTAGAGCAATCCAGATAAAAACATTAGTGTGGCTCTGGATCTGAACAGAAGTGCGTCAGGTGAAGGACGGCCATATTCGTCAAGCACAATGCATATACTTTCCAAGATAATTCTTTCCTCAGCTGGGTTAGTTTATTACAATGGAAATGTTTGTTATGCTTCCGCCAAGTATTTTTAGTACTAATTGAAAATAAGAATGTACTATAAATATAAGACCAATTAATAGTGTCCTATGATCCTAATTACTATGCAATCCCAATTACCATAAATGCAAGGGGAGATCACTTCCCTCACACCTGACGTTACCATTACGTTTACTCACTGGCCCCACTTAAAATGGGTCTGGTGAAAATGATCATATGTAAGAGCTTATCCAAGCCCTAACAATATAATTTAAATACCTCTCCCTCCCACCATGCAGACATGCTTTAAGTATCACACCCCATCATCAGAACCACTTCCACCAAGGAAATCTGGATCTTGAGGATCTGAATTTGTGCTGGAATTTGATAGTGTTAAGATCTTGATTGGGTTTATTTGATGGAACGCACCCTTACTGTACACTGACTGTATTATTCCTACTTCCCTCTATACACAGACAGTCGGCCATGAGCTTGGTTTAGGTCTGAATCACCAAACATCTGTTCTGCAAAGTTTTGCAGTTATAACAGGCTTACTTCCTAGTCTGTATCAAGCCCATGGTGTACATAAAAAAAGTGGAGACAGAAGGGTAGACACACAAAGATGGGTGAAGAAAGTATATGAGGATGGGTGGTGAACAAATGGCATAGCCACAAATAAGGGGACGGGCAGGTGTGTACATGGCATGGAACACAGGGCAGTGTACACCTAGGGAGACAAGTAAAGCAAACATAACATTAAAAAACAAGACTATTGTGGGCTCTACAGAGGAAGCCACTATGTGGATGATAACACCCCTGGCTATAAGAATATAAGAGGCAGGGCGAATATGCAGGCTATGCTTGCATAAATGGAAGCACCTGTGTGCCTCTCTCTGTGTAGACCACATGTGCAGCTAGCTCACTACGTCCCCTTTTCCTAGGCTATGCTGCACCCTAGACAAATGCCTCGCTCACAAAGTGGATGGTCTGTCTCTGGTTGTTTCGAATTTAACTACCCATATTTAATTCAACAATTATCTGTACTTTTTTGTGGCAGATTGATGTGACAATGTAAATGCTGAAAATGGGCCTATTAAGGAAAGCTAACATGTGTAAACATCAGATGGAAATATCAACATGCAAAGCAAGTTACTGGAAGAAAGCAGCTAGTCAAGAGTTTGCTGTTCAATATTACTTCCACATAGCAATATATTATTAATCTTGTTTACAATGTTTCCCATGTACCATGAGCAATATTAAGATACATACTCATGTTAGCAGCTATCAAAGCATCCTGAAATGCTCTGCAAAGGATAATAAGGGTGCAGTTTCCAGTTAGCATAACCCCCACTCCTTTATGTGTCCCAATTCCTGTTGGAATGTGTGGTATTTACTCTTCTGTCACTGGGTCTGTAGGCTTTCATAATCCTGTTTAGTAAATGGGTCGGCTAGACTTGTCATTTCAACTCTTTCGTTGTCTAATTTTGTTGTTCGAGTGATAAAAGTCTTAAGGAATTTACTAGCCAGCTGTAGGTTAAGGTTTGGGCTGCATGAACACATGATACACTTGATACCTGTGGCCTTATTTGTACAGTAGCTTCTGTGCAGCTTCTTTGGTAAAATGTGTGGAGCCTCTATCTAAGACCGCATATACGCAATCTACGTAAGGAAAAGATACTTAGATAACGTAAAAATGTACTACACATGCGCAGTAGTAAAAACCGCTAAACTATGCTATACGTCCAGTAGTCTGCATACAGTTCTCTGTGTGTAATATTCCACACAGCCACTACATTTATCCTGCCACACTGATAATTGGTACAGTGTTGAAGATTGGTGAAAAAAGCATGATAATGGTGCCCTCCATCTCCCACACCACCTGGTCTTTTTCTACAAAAATCTGCTCTCACTCTGCCTGTTTTTTCCATCCCCCCTTTGGCCATCATCATCTTTCCACTATCACGTTTCCATATGTCCTCCAACCTTGCCCATCAACTATCCTTCTCTATTTCTATTCCAGGCTGACCAGGTAAACACATTAAATAGACCTCATCTCTGTTGTCCTGTACGACCTTCTACTGTCTTTCTGTCATGTCTGACCTAAGCTGGCTTAGAGAAACTATCGGACCAATCATCCAGTTATCGGGAAATTTGTACGATCATTGCTGTATTGTGTAGGCAGAATGAATTTGCAGAACGCCAATAAAATGGATCATAAACACTTGGGTCTGATTATCCAATCTTTTAATTCCCTGATCAATCTTAAACACAAGGTAAAGATATTGTGTAGTGTATAGACAATACAGAAATTTGTTTCCTATTTTCTGTTTCATTGTTTGTTTATGTAACCCCCCCTTCTGATATGACTATGCAAATTACACAGTCTGCATAGTGGACTATTCTGTTCACTTCCAAGAGTCTTATTAACATATCGAGGACAAAAGCCATGGAAAACTTTCACTGTCAGAAAAATCTTGGAATCTAGGCTGATCGGTGTGATAATTGCTCCAGTAGGTAGCCAACCTTGAAGTGTAACATATATGTCTAGATCCCACTATTTGTGACCCTTTATGTTCTGTGGCGTTTTGTATTTTGCAGCATTGATCCTGCATTTGTATCCTACACAGTACACAGCTTTCAGCCTATACTGGAAATCTTATAATGCTGTGCACTGAAATGAAGGGAACATCTGCAGGGCAAAATAATCACACTCTTCTATATCCCTTGCTGCAGTATCAGAAAAGGAAGCCAGAAGGTCATTACATTTTAAATTATTAAACTAAAGATTAAAGCAAAGCAGATGTTGTGGCAATGGTCAATGCAATGTAACATTATATTGGTACAGAGTTGCCACGTTTAATTGCTTCTATACACTGTTCCTTGTTGGTAAATATTTTGGCATTGACTATATTAGTGGGAGATTGCATTAATGCCTGTCTGGCCTCTATGCCGCCCTAGAAAGGACAAGTACTCTTCACCATCAGACTCATACTAATATTGATGCATGGGACTTGCTTTATTAGTAATTCATTTTTTTAGGTTTATTTTATTTTTTTCTCCCTCTTTAAAAGCTGAAGCCTGCAGCAACTTCCTGTTCATTCGTTCCTTCTTCCTTCTAATATTAACCCATTTTTGGTTATCAGCATTTTAGATGTTATCAACACCAGGGCTTGAACTCACTAGAGCAGTTCTCTTATTTACAGGCAGATAGTATATGCTCTCAGAGGAGGTCTTAAGGGACTTAGAGCAACTGGTATACGACCACTTGGTTATGAGTTCAAATCTTGTAGCTATATGTTTGTTTTAATACATTTATCTGGAGACTGATGTCATACTCTGCTTAATAGCTCAGGTCTTAAGGACTATAAAGAAGCTCTGTACTTTGGCCTGACCCTGCATATTTTCTAATGTTGGTCTGTTTGCAGGAACCTGCAGAGAGCTGGGAAGGGTGGTTTGGGTTTGTCACCCTTGGTAACATTGATAACTGATAGAGAAAGTCTGGTGTGGTTTTTAGGTTTGTGTCTGTGTGCACACTTCTTTTGGTAATGCATGATTGCATTTAATGCTCTTGATTTGTTCCTTTCTACAGTTAATATGGAGGAAAGTGATTCCCTCCCTTCATTTCCTTGTACAATGCTTTAACGTCCTAGGAAAAAAGATTATTTTATTAACAGTGAACATAGGATTTTATGTTCCTTCGTGTTGAATACAAAGGTCTCAATTGTGCAGGGATTAATAAAACCTCTTAGAACTATGTAAGTTCTGGATAGTGGAGATTTCTCAGGGCATGCAAGATTAGTACGCTTGTTACTTTTTCCCATTGACATTGATTTGCTTGTGAGAGAATGGAAAGATACATCCCAGAGCGTTCAGACACAGATTTCCTGTCGCTGGCTCTGTCCAGTGGAGAAGCCCGTGCGCGCTCCGACAGCCTGAGTAGTACTGGTTCCTGTGGCAAGTTTGTCCTACGTCAGAGAGTGGCCCAGCTGATGACCTGTGTGGAAGATGTGAGCTCTGACGAGGACATACACCAAGAGCTCTCTCACTCTATTGATCAAGCGTTTCTGATCTGTGGAAAGAAGATGGCCCCAAAAGTGCAGGATTTCAGGTTTTATTGCAGAAAATACTTCTACCACTTATGTTTGTCAGTGTGTATAACAACAGCTTGTACTTGTATCCTGACAGACCATGCATTGGTTTTATGAATTCTTAAATATGTGTATTGTAGAGTTTCTTACCTTTTATTTACAGGTATGTCCACAGTCCATGCACAAACCAGCTTTATTTTCTTAGTTTTATATGTAATTATTACTTTTTCTCCATATTTTTCATTTCTCAGTATGTTTACGTCATCTGCAGTCATGATTGTTTTTTCCATGTGTTTTGCTACTGTTTTTTTATAGGCTGCATATGATTTGCTACATAGTAATGTACTGATTGTTTGAGATTATACAAATCATTGCTATGTTTTTGTTTAAGAGTTCAAGTTGTTACTTGGAATGTGGGAACAGCAGCACCACCTCGTGATGTCAGCTCATTGCTGCTTCTCGACTCATCAGGCTCAAATATTGACATGTACATTATTGGGTAAGTCATGTTTATGAAACACAATATAGTATGTGTACAATATAAACCTCTGTCATGTGGGCTCACTAAGATGTACAGTAACAATCCTGATATAGGCACGCTTTATGTTTCTATCTGTATATATTTACTACAGTGATTGCTTGCTTACAGGATATACAAAGCAATATTTCAGACTAAAATAGAAGATTCAGAAATATTATACAAGGGTGAATGTTTGATATGAACAAGTCCTGTATTAAAGTATGGCGACACATTGATTAACTATATATAAAAAAACTAATGTCTGACATAGAGATATCATAGTTATGGTTCAAAATGAGTTTTGAACGTTACACTCCCAAGTGCATGTGTAATGTGTTTCTATTTTGTTTTACAAATGTGTGGTGAGTGGCCAAAACCAGCATGTTGTCTAGGGACCAATGTGCTTTAGTTCTTAAAGATTGTTGGCAAAAGATTGTCAGAGTGATATTTGAAGTGCTCCTTCTCTCTGACATAGGCTACAAATATTACTTTATATCAAACTGCCTTTAAAAAATACAGTTTCTTCTTAACTCTTACATTTTTATTGTGTTCAGGAGGTCACCTTAGCAGTCATATACATTCACCTTAGCAAAAGCAAGTTACTGAATTGTTAACACTTGTTCTATGGTTCAGTGCTATCCCAATGTACCTGAATTCGGAACTGGCTGGGAGCGAACGGCTATTTCAATAGGGCCGTTCAGAACTGGCTAGGATATCAATTGCGTATGCGTAAGCGTATAGCTATTGATCCTTAGAACACCGAAGACGGTGCTCCGAAAGGTAAGCAACCCCACTCCCTAATGCTAAGTCTACAGC
>WWET01000448.1:388767-417842 GCA_011038615.1 Limnodynastes dumerilii | reverse complement strand
CTCCCCCGCAGCCTAACCCTAAGTCCCCCCCTCGTAGCCTAACCTGAAATCCCCTTACCTGCAGCCTAACCCTAAGTCTCCCCCTCCCCGCGGCCTAACCCTAAGTCTTTAATTGGAAATAAGAACAGTCGCCAAAAAGCAACTCCCCCCACCTGCAACCTAACCCTAAGAGTCTCCCCCTCGCAGCCTAACCGCATACTCGCCCATTCATAAAAAAAATTCTGTGATGTCTCTCATTTGAAATAAGGACAGCCGAAAAAGGAACTTTTGTCTGTCCCTATTTCACAATGAAAGACATTGCAACGGGGACTCGCAGCGTACAAATGGACTTGCTGACATTGGAAACAATGGATTCTCATAGTCAGGTGACACTGAATTGCTGGCAAATGCATTTAACTTGCAACCAAACCCAGTAATGAATATTTAGTCCTATGTTTTTCAGCTTGCTTTAGATGTAGCAATCACTCTGTGTGTGTGATAGTTGCATGATCTTTGTTCATGTTTTAGATTACAGGAAGTGAATTCCAAGATAATCAACTTTTTATCAGATTTGGCTTTTGATGACCCATGGACCCTTTTTCTTATGGATATTTTGGCTCCTCATGGCTATATCAAGGTAATTATACATTAAAAAAAGAATTAGCATCTGCCTTATGGCGATGGCAACTCTCCCATGGTGTTAGCAAGTTTTGTGTCACTTGGCTTTGTAGTGTTGCATTTCCGCGCCATTATTGCATGCGTTTCTTTCTGTGTTTCTACTTCTTTCCAGATTTTCATTCTCTCAAGCAAAATAATTATATGTAATTAATTAAAGAAATGTGCATGCTATATTACCAAATGTTCAAAATAAATCTGGAAAGAGAAGTATAAGGTCATTCATATATGATTTGCATATCTGTATGTAGCAGAAATCTCTAATCTATATTTCTAAGTAACCTTTTCACCTTTGTTCTTTCAGCTTTCATCAATCCGGATGCAGGGCCTCCTCCTATTAACATTTGTAAAGCACACACATATTCCCTTTGTACAAGACATTCGTACCAATTACATTCGCACTGGACTTTATGGCTATTGGGTAAGTGCTCCAAAGTTTGCTGAGATCTGGAGCATTAAGATCGGATCCAGAATTAGGTACGAACAAGTGCTCTCCCGCACATACAGAATTTCTGCTCCCTCAGCCCTATCTTAACTTTCACACGTAATGTAAGATCGTACAGAAGGGTTTAGTCAGACCCTTATTGTATGACTTAAATACCTCTTCCCGTACATCGTGTGCACACGCTGTTCATATGGCGGGTCTTCACACCTTACTGTCGGAATTGATAACTTTGCGCAACTAGAAACGTTCATAGTGCATTCCAATGCGTAACCGCCATGCTTGCACATGTGCAGAATGCACACACAGAGTACTTACATATTCTGAATGCGGAAGTGGCCTGTCATACGCAATTCTGGATCCAGTCCTTACTATAAAAAGAACTGTAGTATGTTATAAGTGTTAGATGTTTTTCAGCGAAGAACTTAATGCAGGATTACTTGAAGTTATTCATTTAGCTTCTTGAATGCAGACTTAAACGTATGTCGCTAAAATGTGTCCCTACCTGTGTATGTTTTATCTTTAAGTGTGTGCGGGGGTCTGTAGTTACGCAGCATAGAGGGGAGTGCACACCCCCAGCACTCCCCTCTAACTGTAGACACGTAAGTGTCCAGAAGACTACCTTAATAATTACAGACCTGATTCAGACTTAAGAAGTAGCTTGAAATTAAGAGAGGAAAGTTACTCCTGAGCTAAACCATGTTGATTGCAGGGGAGTCATGTTCCATCTGTTGCAAACAGTATTAGAGATGAGAGGTGATGTTTCCTATCCCAAGTCTAAATAACAGTGTGACAGTAAAGCTGGTCAGTATCTGTGTGCAGTAAGCAATTCAAAGCTATATCCCTGCATGCAAAGAATACAATTAACTTGACTTTCCCTAAATCAACATGGTTTTGCCCAGGAGTGACTTTCCTCTCTTAGGACCAGATTCTCAGTCTCGAATTTTTCATTTTACGAGCGTACTTTACGTTTAGAGCTACTACGCATGCATAGTAACTCTTTTACGCTATCTACGTGACATTTTGTAAAAGTACGCTCGTAAAATGAAAAATTCAGGACTGAGAATCCGGTCCTTAATTTCAAGCTCCTTCTTAAGTCTGAATCAGGCCTTACGTCTTGATCTGAGTCCGCCCTCGATCCCTCATTTAAATGCCTATCCCCGCCTGTATGGCGGAGATACGGCACTTGTAAATAATAGGGTCGGTCCCTTCATCATACCAACAGTACGTAACTAAATTATGTGCTCTTACATAAATGACTTGCGTAAGTCCCCTGTTGGACTTAATTCTGGATCCGGTCCTTAGGCATAAACCACATTTTTTATTTTATTTTTTGTAAATTTTTTGTAAATTCTTTATGTAGGTTACATATTACATCAAAGCATTTTGTTAACAGGAGGCACATTTTCAAATAGAGCAGATGTAGGTATCAGAATAACAGCGGTACATAGTAAGCTGCGTCTGGGTGCCTTAAAGTCACCTTTTATAGGGTTTTAGAATTAAAAGGGGGAGAAAACTGAAAAGACAAAAATGGAAGGAAGAGGTTACCAGGTCAACAATGAAGTCAGGTTATGTAAGAGTATCCAAAAAAACCTGAAAAAAGGGTGCAAATTGTGCCGCACTGTCAATAATATCATTAATTTACCACCCCAAAATGGAATCAGGGTGCTGTCTCCTGGTCTGATAGTTTATCATTAGGTTGTTCTGGTCTGATCGTACACAAAGAGATTGCAACAATCTCTGATAAGTGTTTTGATATTGTGATATGGTGGAAGGCTGCATTAATTACTTACCGTTCTATCACACCTATTGAGTCACACGGAAAATGAGACTCTGACTCTAATTAGGGAATTTCATTTTTGACTTCACACATATTCTTATATGACGACTTACCATCATTCACTCTATGCTCTATGCCTAGTGCATCTCCGCTCCTAGGTCTTCTCTCCCCTCCTTCCCACCCCTGCTTTTTTTGTATGTAAGAGTGTATACAGCCAGAGCTCACTCTGCAGAGGGTCCTATGAGAAGTGGGATACTGTAGTGATTCAAGAAGCCAGAAGTGTCAGGTATTCAGGGTTCTCCATGAACTGTAGCAACATGAGTCCCATTACTGTGAACAGGGAAATCTGTCTGTGGCTGACATGGGGAGTTCATCCATGGATTAACCACATTATTTATTATTACACTGAATACTAAGACAGTCATCATCAACAACCTGTACAGTTAGAATCTGATTGGTTGCTATGGGCATTTCCACTTTTCTAAGTCCGCAGCTTTGTAAATCTGGTTAGTGGTAATCATTGGTGAATTTTTGTTGATGGCAGTGATGATTCAGGGCTTGGGATTGATTATTTGTGTGCGTCACAGGGAAATAAGGGAGGAGTGATACTTCGCATGTCTGTATACGGCCACATGCTGTGCTTCATGAACTGCCATTTGCCTGCTCACATGGAGAACACTGACCAGAGGCTGGATGACTTTGAGAGGATGCTGGAGGCACAGCAGTTTGATGGGGAAAGTGTTACCAGCATTTTGGATCATGAGTAAGTGTAGCATAAATGTACATTGTTGTCAGTATGTCACATGTCCCTTGGTAATGGTAATACATTTTTATTTTTTGCAGATATAACTTTACTACCGCAATGAATGATCCCTTTTAATACAGTGTTCTTGTTACTTAGTGATTTATGCTATGTACTTATTTTAAGACGGTTACATTCCTGTTTTCTCTTGTGCCCCTCAGTGTTGTGTTCTGGTTTGGTGACTTGAACTTTCGCATATCAGACTTTGGCATCCACTTCATAAGAGAGGTGGTGAACAGCAACAGGTATAATCTGCTCTGGGAAAAGGACCAGGTGAGTCAGCAGCACAAACATCCACCATGTTGTGACATTCTGTCTAATGGCATAAATGACTAAAGCTGCAAACACACTCTATAGTTATTGGGCAGAACACATGATAACCGGATGATCGTCCCCACAATGGCATACAGTGAATGCACAGAAAAGTAGCAGATATCAGTCGTGTTGTGTATTAGTATTAGGTGTGCAGCTCAGGAGATGGCGAGGGGGAAAAAGTGTGTGCGTGCATGTGACTAACAGACTGTCTAAGTTATTTAAATATGCAGCCCAGAAAAAAATAGTTAAAAGAAAAAACAATTGTGATGCTGTACAAACCTGGTGCTAGTATTGTAAAACTGGGGAGAAAAGCAGTGTGGGGTCCAGAACTAGAGACAAGCAGTGTGTCTTCCAGAACTAGAGGGGTTTGTACTCTTCATGATTCACCAGGGCTTCTTTACCCAGTGTGGGTCCTCCCTCCTGGGCACAGTTCCCGCTACTTGTGGGCGGTGGGTAGCAGAGAAAGTAAGTGATAAAAGAGATGCTTTAATAGTTTTGTTTTTGTGGTGTTACAGGTGTGAGCCTTACCCTGGGCCCAAATGGGCATGGTGACACTTGTAAAACCACTTTGCTTTTACCCCAGTCGATTTTCAGTACAGGAAATTCGGTTTTCTGCTACCCATCTAACATTGTACAGTTCTAGTAACATCTGTGTGCTTGAGATGGAAAATGTGCAATATTTCCTGGCTCTTAAAACTCAGGCCATGCAAGTATAAGTCATTAACCATTTTAAGTGCAGATGCCCAAGTCTAGCAGATCCATCCTCTCATCTGAGATCCATGGGCTGGATCCAGACTTAAGTAAGTGCTTGAAAGTAGTTACTCCTGGGCTAAACCATGTTGATTGCAGGGGAGTCATATTGCATCTGTTGCAAACAGTATTAGAGTTGAGAGGTAATGTTTCCTATCCCAAGTCTAAATAACAGTGTGATGGTAAAGCTGGTCAGTATCTGTGTGCAGTAAGCAATTCAAAGATATATCCCTGTATGTAAAGAATACAAATACATTGTCAGTATCATTAACATTATCACTGTTATGAGCCGTACCAAGTGGTAAAACATGTGGTACAACACTTAAGGAATAAATAGACTCCATCCAGAGAGTCCACATCTTATAAAATTTATCAAGTGTTTTTCTGGTTGTGTTGACGTGTTTTTCATTGGCCAGGGATTCAGACTTTCCCATATATCTAGAACAACAGCCAATCAATTAAGTGGCTAAATCACCTTGGAAAAAGCCACGAATGCCCTCAAAATGCAAAAACCCTCTGAAATCTCCTGGCCTTAATGGGTTCACTATGTCATATTATAAAACCTTCATGCTACAGCTACTTCCCACTTTGACTCACTGGCCAACCAGATCATGTAGGGCACTCCCTTACATCCAGACACAACCTTCTCTATTATAATTGTGAGGTCCCCACAAGGACCTCACAATATGTGCCAATTACAGGCCTATTTCTTTATTAAATTCTGATCTTAAACTCTTTGCCAAGATTTTAGCCATTAGCACCATTAGCCAGTGCTGAGATCATTAATGGACCCCGATCAAGTAGGCTTTGTCCTTAACAGACAAGCTCTCGACAGCACCTGAAGATCTATTTAATTAATTTTCCATATTAACCATCTCAAAACCCCTTCTGTTGTCTTAGTATTAGATGCTGAAAAAGCTTTTGACAGCCTGGGCTGGCCCTTTATGTTTGAAACCATACATACATTTGGATTTACCGGTGGATTTCTCCAAACAATTTAGAAATGTTACTAAAGGAGGAGGGGATAGAGCGCACTGAGAGGTTGAGAGTGAGCCACCAGGTGGGGATGGGGTAAAAGGTAGCAGAGGGGTACAAGAGGGTATGAAGTGAGGGTGGTGGAGGGGAAAAAAGTTAAGTTAGTTAGTAATAGTTCTCTTTCCAGTGTTTATGCTATAGCTCCATGCATCTGATGTATGAATATAGAATCTAGCTTGTTTGATTTTTTTCTCTGTTGCGCGCTGATCTCAGCATATCTTTCTTTACCTTTTGTATTTTATTTGTACTTTTTGTATTTTATACAAACTGTTGTCAAAATAAAGAGATAAAAAAAAAATCTGTTCTTTTAAAAAAAAAAAACAAAAAAAAACATTTTATTAATGAGATTAGAGCACGTTTTTGTTTTTTTTATTACTTTTTATTAGGTTTTTCAATAATAAAACCTGTACCATGAGACATGGTACAATCAATCATAAGGTACAGAAGTTAAGACCAAGTCAGAGCAAAATATGATTAGAGCACGTGTTAAACAACTGTTTTGTTATGTCACAGGGAGTTAGTGGTCCTGCATTATATCTATTATATATTGGAATGTACATTTCTATTGACATGTAGATCCAGAACTATTCAGAACTAAGTACGCTAGCGTATTTATGCTTGCCGAAGACGTAAAAATGCTAGTTTACATGTACTACGCATGTGCGCGGCAGATGTTACGCCACGTAACTCTGAACGTACGTACCAGACAACTATCAACAGCGTAACTACGAACGAAGGGGGGTGCCAGACATACGACAGCCTTAATTACGCTTCGGAGGCGGGGTGAGGCATTTAAATCGTACAGTATGGTCGTGCTTAGGCGAGTAAGTACGTGCAGCCATTACCGCCGACAGGAGTTACGCTTGGAAAAGTTACTGTAGGGTTTGGAAAGCGTAACACGACTAAACTACGAGGAGAGTGCCAAGGGGAGTGCATCGTAAATACGCTACGCTAGGAAACGTAATGGAAACGTAGCTCTGGATCTGGCCCCATATGCGTAGGAAAATGTGGGAGGGGGCTTGGTCCACATATGGGAGTATGCTTCTCAAGATCTCCGGTCAGTAGGATTGAGCAATCAGAACACTCCTGGGTCCAGCTACCTAGTGTGCAACCACCTTATTTGAACAAGCTGGATTATGGTGATGGCCCATATCAGTCAGGACTTTGTACTGAGTTCAGGGACAGTTGGGAGCTGTATACAACTGGTCATAGCGGAGAGCAGCCTAGCACAGTCCAAAATGAGAGCCAAGCTACTTGCTGGTCATGCTGTATCATGGTTTAGAATGATAAATTATTTGTTGTCATGTCATTCAGCTGCTTCTGTCTGGCCATGTAGCTCAGCCTCATCTGTGTGCCCCATCTGTATGTGTGGATATGTAGCTCAGCCTTATCTGTGTGCCCTATCTGTACGTGTGGATATGTAGCTCAGCCTCATCTGTGTGCCCTATCTGTACGTGTGGATATGTAGCTCAGCCTTATCTGTACAGCCATTTAGTTAATTCCCAATTATATTCCCTATATGTACGTGTGGATATGTAGTTCAGCCCCATCTGTATGAAGTCAGTGGGAGAAGTGATAGTATGGCATACCCCTGTGTACCCCCTCACTTCAAGCCCTGGTTCAGCTCCATCTGTATGATTTGTGATTCCATCACTGAATTTTGGTTCAGTGTATAGTTGGAATTAATACATTGAAGCAGATGTTTTCTGACTACATAAGTTGATTTCTGTTTGTTGAATTACTAGTTAAACATTGCCAAGAAAAAGGAACGCTTCCTGCAAGGATTTATGGAGGGACCATTGAAGTTTAAACCAACATACAAGTTTGATCTCAACTCGGATGTGTATGATACAAGGTACGATTATAAAAAGACACCTCACATAAAAAATACAAGCAGACAGAAATAAGTAATATATGGTATTGAATTTGATATGTGCTCATTTATGTGCTTAATTTTTTTAGATGGAAGAAGTCACTATTGGGATTTCAGTAAGAGATAATCTTTTTGCTCTAATAAAAACTAGTTGTAGTACTAATATGTAGTATACGGTCATGCACTACCTCTCGTTCAGTGTATACATTTATTAACCTTACGTGTCGTCAAATCAAAACGTTTTCTCCTTTTGTCTTTTTTTGTAGAGACTTAACCAGTAGAAAAATTGTTGCGTGTCATCAGTCGTTCTCATATTTCTTTTTTATTTGATTAAGATATAACCATATTTACATACTTTTAGACTCCACCATCAAAATGATGTATTATGGATGCTTGGTGCTTCAAAAATAAGTAGTGACACATATATTTTGTATAAGGTGTTGTTTTTCTTCTTGACTTTTAATTGTATTAGAAGCACTAAAAATATGTTGATCGTAAAGAAGGGAAATCCAATTACAAAAAAGTGATTTCTAAAGTATGTATGTCTTTGGTGCTTTAATTGATGAACTAGTCCCCATGTGTCTCTAAAATAAAAAAAAATGCAGCATAATTGTCCCAAAAATAGATTAAAATTTGGGAAACGATTGTTCCTCACACTTATATATTACTGTATTAAATCGTTCATACAAAATAGAACATGCTTTCTGGCTTCATTTTGTTTATGACCCTGACATCTGTATGTCATAGCAGAAATAAGTATTTGGCAGACCAAGCAACATTTTTTATAAACTTAAATCGTTCAACTTTGGAAAGTCTGTGCCCAATAGAGATACAGGAGCGCTGGATGCCGCCTTCTTTGTAGGGGCTAGGAGAGTCCCTCACTCTCATGGACTTAAAATTCCTGACCCCCCCCCCAGGACTCTTTTCTNNCCCCCCCCCCCCCTTAGGACTCTTCTCTTTAAGACTTTGCACCGTACTCACGATGGGAACAGCTTGGAAGGGTGTATATAGCAGAGGACGCTTAGCATTTCCCTCACTGAATCTAAATGCTTTGTTCTTCACATCCTGCTTGCCATCGTACACGCTCTCAGGGCAGAAGTCTGGATCCGGTCCACAATGCCCCTTTTACGACTAATATTAATGAGATCCGGTATTTTCTTCTGTTACTGCAACCCAGGCATCAGCAGCATGCAGCCCACCAGGTGTTGAGAATGTTCCATGATGCTCTGTGCCTATGCTGCTTGAGCATACTGGGAGTTGTAGTTTCACCACACCTGGAGTGTCAAAGGTTGCTTATATCTGCTGTATTTTATCCAGCTCAGTGTTCCACAAGCTCTTGCATACCATTGTTTAATCACATGGCAGAGAGGAGTCAAGAGACTATAAGGAAATATCAGTTTCTGAAACCACAACCGGGTTTTTGGCAAAAAACCCGGTTCTTAGCAAAAAACGGGGTATTTACTGATGATGTGAAACATCCCTTTTTCAGCTACCCAGGTCTAATTACCCGGGATTCAGACAAGGGAAAAAGAAGGGTTTTTCCAGGTCGCGCATGGGTAAGGTGGCAATGTGAAAGGTCCCGGGTTGTTTTTCAACCCGGGTCCTTCACAAAGACACCTAATTGGACAGATTTCATTACTATTGCTATGGCAATAGTAAATAAATCTGTAGCCGGGGAGCTGCACGCAGGGAAAGGAGACAGGCTGCATTTTTTAGTACTTATAGGTCTCCTTTCTGGTTCGTCTGCCTGCAGTTCCACTATTTGCCACTATGAACTTAGTATGTTTGTCCCCTTTCTGGTCCACCTATGCATGTACTAAGTTCATAGTGGCGAATAGTGGAACTGCAGGCAGACGAACCAGAAAGGAGACCTATAAGTACTAAAAAAAAATGCAGCCAGTCTCCTTTCAGGTCCTTTTTTTTTTAAAGTAGGTTATTAAAAAAGTTAAGTCCCCTTTATTTTTTTCAGCCAATAAGAGCTCTTCTTTAGGCTGATTGACAGTTGCTTGATTGAGCAGGCCTGGGAAATTCAGTGGAGATGTGAAAGGTCATACCCGGGAATTTCCCGGGTTTTTGTGGACTTATAACACATTTTTTTTTTTTTTTTAGCCCATTTAGCCTAGGAAAAACCTGGGTACAAAATCCCGGGTTTTTCAGAGGTGGTGATGTGAAAGGGGTATGATATACTTAAACTTCCGTGTCTGATGCCAGTATATATGCTCTGTTGCTGTGTTTATTATGTATATTAATTGAGTGTCCTGTCTGCATGGTGCTGGTGCACATTATGTTGCAGCCACATGTTTGAGTAAATTGCATTAAAGTACCTAAATTTATATACTTATAAAAGTAGCGTTTTTGTCTTTTCAAAACTGGCATTCTGTAAGTATCTCCCTATCAGGTGTGTGAAGACCTAATTGTTTCATATGGTAAATGCTTTATAGTGGGAAAAAGCGCAAACCTGCCTGGACCGATCGTATTCTTTGGAAAGTAAAGGAGGTTTCAGAAAACGAACATGAAGAGTCTTTTGGATCAGATTTTGATAATCTTTTGAAAGTTAATTTAGAGAAGTACTCAAGTCACATGAGTTATGGAATCAGTGACCATAAACCAGTAACTGGAACCTTCATTATACAGGTAATTACCTGGCTTTAGTAACATTTCTAAACTGCATTTTATGTAGTTCATAACAACAGTATAGAAGAAGAAATACAGTTACTGGGATGAGGTTTTCTTTGCTTCTTCTACAATTGTTCTTCCTTATGTTTTCTCTCTTAGACTTCCACACCAGTTACAACTGTACCTCAGATGTGACCCTATAGTCTGCTGCAATTTATCTATATTGTACAAAGTATTGTTCAGCGGGCAGCTCCCAGTATTTCCATACCTGATCCTATATACCTATATACCTACTATTCAAATATGTGTTCCATGACAAAGTATTTCATTTGTTTATGCTTGATGGCAGCAATGAAACCCATATGGGATTAATAAGAGGTGTTATAGAGTATAAGTAGTATCCCAGAGTAGATGTCTTTTCTATAGATATTTTTATTAGGCTTATAGTTCCCCTGTGTTAAAACGTGAAGACTAATGTGTATTTATAGATGAAGCCTCTTATCCTGACACCTTCAGTAACTCTGAGACCAGAGGGAGAGTGGAATGCCGACCATGACTGTCTTATCAGCTATTCTGTGTCCAAGGATTTTCCCAGCAGCACTTGGGACTGGATTGGACTTTACAGGGTAGGAATTATATTTTGTTGCCTACTAAAATATAAAATGTATATGATATAATTTCAATGTTACACTATTATATATTACATATTGTAAAATTTTGAATAACAATTGTACTTTTTAATGTCTGTGTAAACCATAGGACAGAATGAGGGATATCACGTTATATTCTGTCTAACAACAAAGTTTTGTTTATTTACTTCATCAGAATGTACACAGTAGAGGAAAGTATTTTAAGATGGGATTATGTTGATTAGAGGCTGGCCTGCACACTGCATGGGGTATATTTACTAAGCTCGATTTTTGCTGACAAATCTGAATCGCTAGCCATCGCCACGATTTTTTGTAAAAATCACGGTATTCACTAAGCAACATTTTTGGCTGGCAATTTATAATCGCTTTCGATAGCCATCGATTTTTACAGGTATAATCGGCATCACTTTTTTTTAACCAAAATGCTAAAATGACAAGCGCATTATGCTTGTAACCCTTAGCATGCATGTGCTGATAGAACTACAAAGCTAAGCATTGCTGTGCCTTGTATTAATATCAGAGGCAGCATGTGAAGGGTTATAACCATGCTGCGCTCTGCCCGATGTCCCAAAAAAAAAAAAAAAGTAAAACATAAATCAACAATAATTTCCTTATCACACGTTACTTATTAAGACCGCTCGCACGGCCCTCCACCAAACAGTTACGCATTGGGCGCCGCCATAACACCATACACTGGAAAAGCTACTTGCAATTGCTTACCGCCAACTGCAAGCCAAAACGCAATGAAACCTTTAATTTTTCCAGGGAGGGAGGGTGGGAACAATTTTCTAAAGGAAGAGGACTTCCCCCCACCCCCCAGGGGATTTTAAACCTAATCTAACCTCACTACCCCTCCCCCCCTGCACTAGACCCAATAGGGAGTTTGGGGGTCGTGCCTGATCCCAGACAGGAAGTTTAACCTCCTTCCAGCTTAGTTTAAGCTTTCACTCCTCCTGCTCTCTGCAAAACTCCTGCTTGCTCATATGAGTAGTGGTAAGGTATAAGCAGGGTTCACACTACATAGAATTTTATTAGTCCCACAGACACGAGACATATGTGATTTTAATGTCTTTCTACCATCTGTTCTATTGACATTAATTCTTTGTTTATCGTTAAACTTATGAAGGTTATATGAGGCAGTGGCTTCAGAACTTTAGAACATGATTGTGGAAGCATACACACTAATATGATATTGTTCCAAATAGTCGCTTATCTTGTGACCTGCACAATAATTGGGAAAATTCACTAGCTCTGACAAACTTAGGCTGGTAGTGGAAAAATGTCGCCACTCCCAGCACTAGGATTTACCAGCCTTGGCTGGTAGAACCATAGAGGTGGGAATCCACAGCATGGGGTCCTCCATCTTGAAGCCAGCCAACCCAAAGCCAGTTGTTGCCTATAGTAGGTGGGCATATTGCACTTGGGATCTGCAGTGTAGAGCAATATTATGTGGAAAAATATAGATTTCATTGTCATTTTGGAACTATAACATTGTGGAAATATAGATTTCATTGTCGTTGTGGAACTACAGGTATCCAAATGGCCTGGTGCCCAAAATGTCTACTGTGCTTGTCTGCGCCTGTTGTTCCACAAAGAAAACCCCAAAAATGTATATACTTTGCTCTGTCTTTATGTTGACCTCTGCAACTCACTGCTTACCATGGCCCGGATTCACGACACCATACGTGTTCCACATAGGGTCTTAATTTCCCGATAGTAGCTACTACACATGCGTTGTACCTATTTTACGTAATCTTTGTAATCTGTTATACGTAGATTGCGTATATGCGGTCTTTTAAAAAAACGATACGTAGATTACGTTAAATAGTTACTACGCTTACATAGTAGCTACTATTGGGAAATTAAGACCGTATGTGGAACGTGTACGGTGTTGTGAATCCGAGCCTATATCTCTATGGGCCTGATCCAGACCTACGCAAATGAGATGCCCTTGTGCATAGCATATTTATGCCAGCGTACATACGAAGGACGTCCTTAGGAACTCCCCTCGGTCGTCCATATTTAAGCCGTTTTACGGCACCCAAACCCTACCCTATCTTTTATGAGAGTAGTTACAACGCTTAACACGCCCATACTGTATGATTTAAATACCTCACCCCGCCCTCGAAGCGTAATTACGGGTTTCGTATGGCTGACACGCCCCTTCATGCGTTGTTACCAAACTGGTACGCTCAAGGCCCATACGCTCTGAGTTTTGTTGCGTAACATCTGCCTTGCGCAGTAAGTACAAATAGGCGATTTTTCGCTTACGGAAAGCGTAAAATCATGGACGGGCGTAGGTCTGGATCTGCCCCTATGTATTCGGAGCCACCACACTGACTCTGAACTTTACCATTCTTAAAATTCTTCTTTCCAGAGTGTGAACTCGTTAGAGAGCAGGGAATATATGAGAGAACAGGGAGCCCCCGGGTGGATTACACTTTCTCACACCACAAGGGTTACTGCATGTAGATCTTTATACTGTTTATTTTCTTTAGGCTGGCTTCAGACATACAAATGATTATGCCACTTATGCCTGGGTAAAGGATGATGAGATTTCCTTCAGTAAAGACTGTAGCCAGGTGAGCATCTCTTTGATTTGCAACTATTGTTTCCTTTCTCTCTGTCAATGTACATCTTTGTAATCCGAAGACTTTTCATAGTTTAGCTATTTGTCAATTAAACTGGGATTCCAGACTTGTCTGTTTGGGTATAGTATGACCACTTTATATAAATGCTCTATAAATATGTAGTTACACTGAATTTATCTATGCTGACAGTCATCGGACATATTAAACATGTATTCACTCAGCATCATTCCCTTCACACCATCCATTCCACACAAACACCTGCTTCCTCATTCACCTGTTTTATGGAACACAATGACTGTTTAGCAAGCTGTAGGAGACCCCTTACATATCTGGTGGCTCTGCATGTAGATCAGACCATACTAGGATATGATAAAATCAATATCAGAGGAAATCATGAGAGACAGCGATAACTCTCTTTGTCCCACACTACCCCCTCTAAAAGTAGAATTTTCTCCCTCTATCCTTACAGTTGCGATATAAATGCTTAACACGACACCCGAGGCCTACCACAGTTATCTGCTCGATATTTATGTGTTCTGTTATATCAGTGCAGATCTTATGGATTGCTCCTAGTTGCACCTGTGAATCTTTGGTTTTTGAAACACCTTCCTCCACTGTTATCCCCACTTTCTTCCCTCCCCTTTCCCTTTCCCCTTCCCAGTGCAGAAAATTGATTGTTTATTCACTGTGTGATGTTCAGTAGACTGCTCTTTGAATATACTTTGTTTTCTTTTGTTATTTTCCTTAACGAATAGGCAACTTATGTTTTGTATAAGTCTTAAAATGTTGTGTGAACACACATGAATTGTTATATCCCTGGAATGTTAATAAAAATATTTTACACAAATGACTGTTAAGATTTATCAAAGTAGTAATTTCAATCTAACAACAAATTGTCTTGTAGGTTTACATTAGCGCTGATGAGATTCCATTAGACGGAGGTGAATTCCTTTTGTGCTATTTCTGCCACAATCTACAGTGCTTGGCTGGGATCAGTGAATGTTTTCAGGTATACTAGATAACTATCATCATCAAATAAAGAAAAAAAATTCTATATAAAATTTGAAAAAAATAATTTATTATTATTGCCGAGAACATGTCTTTTTTGTTAGTCGACCCCCTGACATCTGCAGTCTTCCATGGCACACACTGGCCGTGGCTGTCTGAGAAAGGGAGACATGACATGACCCTTTGTACTTTGGTGATCACTTGTTTCTTAGGGTACCAGCTAGTTGTTTCTAGACACTGTTTAGCATTGGGGAAAATCTAACCAGTATGCTCAGCAAGGTATTGTGAACACGCACTCTTATACACAGTTATTGGTTATCCTTTTGGAGTGCTGCGAGATTAGTTTTCCTTTTTAGCCCTATTTGGAAAGTAATTAGGGGGTGCAAACTCATAGAGAGCCATAGAGTTAATAATAGCCTTAGTGAGCTGGATATTTATCTTGGTACCATACAAACTCCATAGCAGACATGTTAAAATACATCCAAAGTTCACATTATCGCCCATGTATTGTGATAATTGGTACCTATATATTCTTTGCAATCCAGAGCTGACATGAAAACCCCTTCTGCTTTAGATATATACTTTAACTTACGTATATAATTGAGTTATAGGTTTCTGGCTATCGTTCACTGTGTATGTGTTTCTGTTTCCTGTAGATACAGGCTGGCCGGACCTTACCTGTAAAAGACAGTGCACAAGAAATCACCAATGACACTGCCAAGTCTGATATGTTCATGGGAGCTGGCTTCTAGGACTTCTGTGACCTGTGACGAGGGTCTGTCAGTAATGCTGTATATTACATGCTCTGCTTTGTTGCACGTTTGCAGTGCAGAAACAGATTGTATACTTAACTTGCTGTCCTTCATCATGAATACCTGTTTACACTATCAACGAAAAAAAAAAAATCTCTCACACTGGTTAAAGCAGAACACATTAGGGCTATACTATAAATATTTGTTCAGGTCATTTCAATTTTAAGAACTTAGTTCTGAAGTTTCTGAATGAATCCATTGTATTTATAATACAGTTTAGACAAAACATATGCGACAAAATAGCCAGCGATTGCTCATCTTCAGATATATTTTAGGTTTCTCCTAGCTTATCGCTTTTCTTTTTTTTAAGTCTCTTGTGTACTTTATGGTATATGTATGTATATGTAAGTTTATTTTAATCCAGTGTGTGCCTCTTTTTAAAGGGTGAGTGAGGTTTTCAGGCCAAGTGCATGGCAGCAGTCAGTGTTTCAGGTTTACGTTGGGAAGAGTCCATACATGGCCATACCATGCATTATCGTGTCTCTTGCTGATCAAGATCTGCATTCAGCTGGTTTCCAGTACCTAATCCTACTCTCAAAGTGTCACATCCACCATATTGGGCGGGAACATAACCCTTAACTATCCCTAGCAGTTATTTTATATAGGTGCACATTGGCAATCTCTTTTGTGTAAGTTAGTACATTTACAGGCAACTTACAATCGTCTGACTTATAAATGGGCTCATTTAGAGCAGGTTGAATTTGCAGTTAGAATTTACTTGTGAAAACACACACGCAAATATGCACAAATCGCAGTATATGTATTCTATATTATTATGTCAAATTACCTTACTGTTTACCCCGTTAAAAATCTGATGATACATTTCTTTCCTGCGTAAGTCCAAAAGAAAATTTCAGATCCATAGTGCAGACTGGCATCCGGGGCTTGATATAGTATGGCAGAGTTGTTAATGCCTTTAATACATGAAGTGGTGCAGCGCATTAGAAGCAGCTTGAGAGCTATTCCGGTTACCAAGCAGTAATGAGGGAGATCTTCATTATAAAGGACTGATTTTTTTTTTTCACATACTACCTAGTACAAAATATAACTACGGCAATACCATGCCATGATGCTTTTTAAATTAGGTTTAGTTTTTAATGTTTTAATCCCCTTTATCCTATAGCATAATAGCAGGTAGAGGCATATACTGATTCTGGCAAAAACAGTTATTTAAGTCTGTCTCCTATCATAACTACACAAGGTCCCTGTGTTATAGTAATAATCTTGTTATTTTTGTGTTTTTAGAACTTATTTGGACTGCTGTTTAATTCAAAGGACCAAAAGATAATCCTTGTACTATAATGTGTATGTTAGAGGCCTTTTTTGAACATGCTTTTAGATGTGATATGTTTACATATATTTACCACAAGATGAATGGTTTAAAACCTTTCCTGCAATTCATACAGTTCTGTGTTAGAGTAAAATTAAAGCAGTTTTTAGGCAGTATAATTTGGGAGTGGACAATGTATAGGGGCAGTAATACATGAAAATTAACTTGCTGCAATACCCTACTGAGTTCTTTCTACATTATTGTTAGATCTAACGGCTTATGGAGAGCAGAACATCCCATAAATCAGTGGTCAGTTCTGCTCTCCAATAATTATATTCATTATTTTTATTGAATATTGATAAAGTTTTGGTTTTACAAGTGCAGTGACCGAGGTATGAGTTAGTTTTACACCTAATAGTTATATGATAGTACTGTGTATTCTACAATATGTATAAAACACATAGGTGCCGCCATATTGGCTGCCACCAGCAAAAGAAAGGTCAGGCACACTCCTGATCATTACTGTGTCTTACTGCTGTGATGTTTGGTACCACAATACGTGCTCTATTTAATTCTTTTCCAGGCATAGTTAATAACTCACCTTTTAGTAAGGTGTTTTTAAAACCTTGTTCACAAACTGCATGAAATAGACAGTAAGTTACATGTTGATGTCCAGCTGTTCACAAGCTTCCTGAAGGCTGTGTAAGCAGAGTAGTTGCTGTGGACAGTCACAGGCTGACAATGGTAATAATTAGAGATCACCTTTTAAATAACATAACATCCACTGAAGTGTGTAATAATGGTAACTGAATGCTTAGTGTACCTTATGAATGAAATGAATCCTGTACATTTTCCTGTTGACGTGTTTAAAAAAAAAAAAAAGCTACAGGACAATAATCTGATGTTTTCAGTAACGTGATGGAGGAAGGATTATATTTTGGAAAATATATATATAAAATGTAAGACTTGTTGCTTCCAGTCAAATAATTATAGTACCACTGGTAATAATGGTGATAATGTTTTTTATGTAGTACCTTAAAACCTCTGCATATGTCATTTCTTTTTATGCAAAATGTTTTGCTGCCAGACAGATTTTATTTTAATGTACCATAAATCAACAATAAGTTCATGTGTGCGACAAACACCAAACATATTTTACTGTGTAAATCTCACAAAAATAACAAAGATCTTTATATGTAGTTAGACTTCTTGCTTCCAGTCAAATAATTATAGTACCACTGGTAATAATGGTGATAATGCTTTTTATGTAGTACCTTAAAGCCTCTGCATATGTCATTTCTTTTTATGCAAATTGTTTTGCTGCCAGACTGATTTTATTTTAATGTACCATCAATCAACAATAAGATCATGTGTGCGACAAACACCAAACATATTTTACTGTGTAAATCTCACAAAAATAACAAAGATCTTTCCAGCTGTTTTGTAGGTTTGCACTTTTGCATCTTATTACATACAAGGACAAACTAATATCTATTGAATGCGTATTTAACAACATCTTATTACATTCTGGTTTAACAGCACAGAAAGGTTCAAATCTGCACCTGGACAAACCTTTTTGCAACGTGAGCAAATTTATTTATCTGATTGCATGCAGGGAAAATACAAACTCATTTGGATTGTTGTGCACCAATACTGAATAGTTGCATTTTTAAGTTCTGCTTTTGAGTTGAGCTACAAAACACTACCTCGCAACTTAAGCTGGGTACACGCTGGAGTTTTCACAGACCATTGTTGTGCCAATCACACAATAACCACCAGATATTACTGACATCTAACTAGTGTGTACAGTGCAATGATGCTGCAGAATCGTGTGAAACAGCCTCGTGGGATTAGAAGTGTGTTACAGGCTCATTTTCGCTATTGGCGGTGTCACAATGTTTGGAGAAATCTTCAGTTTGTATTGATACCCAATTCCTACTTGGGGCCACCTTTGTAGCTGAACATATCTTTGTAGCTGAACATATCTTTGTAGCTGTACATACCTTTGTAGCTGTACATACCTTTGTAGCTAAACATATCTTTGCAGTTGTACATACCTTTGCAGCATAGGGTTTTAAGATCCACTAAGGAAAAAAAACTAGTGTCCGGGTGCCTTGTGCTGCAGATAAGGGTCCGGATTCACAGTTACGTAGTTTTCGTCTTAAATACGTTGCTTTAAGAATTGAACTATTACACATGTGTGGTAGCTTATTTATGTTATGTTACGTAGATTGTGTAAGCACGGTCTTTAGACCGCACTTTCGCAATCTACTTACAGAAATGATGCGTAGCTAGAGTAAAAAAAGCTACGCTTGCGTAGTAGCTCTTAAAACAACGTACGTAACTGTGAATCTGGACCAAGGTCTTCAGATCGTTAGTATAGTCTTGTCCAGATATTCTATCATTTAGAAAAAGTCCAGCGTGTACCCAGTTTTATTCAGTTTGCACATTTAAAATGTGCCCCTAACTCCTGCAGTTTAACATGTGCTTTTAAAGTGTCCAGTTTCCCCTTTTTGGCTGTTACTTCCAACTCTTGGTCATCCTCCTTGTGTAAACCATGATGTTCTGTGTGCACAGTAATATAACTGACAGATAACAGACATATGCAGATAATATCCATAGAGTAATATTTTGAGCTGATTATAGCGCTAAGCTACTAACTGTAAATGTGGTCAAATATTTTATTGCTCTATTTTATGTGTAAAAATATTCTATTTGTATTTTGTGTAAAAGGCTTGATCAAATGCAGACATTCCAACATCCAAAATATATCTATAGTATAGTAATTGACCTTGTAATAAAAAGAAATGTAATAGTAGTAGAAATACATGTCCCAGCATTGACTTTCTACATCTGTTGGGAAATGCATAACATCTACTTTATAAAAATATAATAATCATTATTTTCATCACAATTATAAAATGTTCAAGACCATTGTTTCATATAAACAATTCCAGTTTGGTCTGCAGCTCACTTGTTTTATTATATATATTTATTTAATGAATTAATTAATTATAGGTTTTGTTTTTATTTATTAGTTGTTGGATACTTATTATTGAGATATATATTACAGTTTGCAGTCTGTCAGTTCAGTTGAAGCACTGTTATGGTATATAACATAGCCCAGCAGTTTTGTTGGAGCACTATTGTGAACCTGAATATTTTGTATTGTTTTCTATCACGATTGTTTCGTCACACAATCTTCTTGTATTGTCTTTTTGCAAATTTATATTAATTTACAATGTAAAACAATGGTTCATAGCACTTTAGGGTTTGTTTTGTATGCATATGCTCTACCAAATTCAAGTTTAGTTTTTGAAATTGAAACTGTACTAACTATTAAAATGGGTGTTTTGTCAGTTTGCCAGCTGTCATTATTTTATTAGTTTTTTTTCTTTGTCTGTGTGATGGTTTAAAAAAAAAAAAATACATCTCCACACCCCTTAGAACACTAAAAAAAAACATTGGTTATAAGCAATAAGGCAATCTGGTATGACTTATCGAAAACACTGAAAACAGAAAGTTGCTCTGGACTGAAGATGAGGGAGCTGCTCTTTCTTTATTATGTCCTTGTTACTGCATTATATATCTTAACTATTTGCAGTAAATTGGATTTTAGTTAAAATATCATGTTTAGGAGTCAAACGCAGGACTTTGAAAGGGGGGTTCCCAATGTGTGTAATACATGTGGGGTATATCAGGGGTCTGTCTGGACACGGCACACTACATAAAGTACATGTGGCAATATATTAGGTGTCTAGTTATGGCACATACTATAATATATGTGGTTTATATACAGTATATAGGGCGAAGTGCCCCTCAGGCTATATAAGATATATATCAATGATATATTATTGGCCTTGAGGGGCACTAGAGAAACATTTGAATGGAATGTGGAGGTGTCAGGTTCGGTCTCCAATTTACGGCTAAATTTGGTGGACAAAAGATTGAGTTTTTGAACCTAGTTTTAGAAGCCCCAAAGAGTGAGGAGAATACCAATGAGACCTACGCGTTTCTAAAGGAGGTTGACTCTAATAGTTATTTAGAGTATGGAAATTGTCATGCAAATAAAAGGAAAACTGATATTCCAATATCACAGTTCACTAGACTTAAAGGAAATTGTTCTAGTATTGAAAAATATGCTGAACTTTCTGAAATCTATATGTCTAGATTTTTAGAACAGAATTATCCAGAAGAATTGGTACTGGAGGGTTGTGAGAAAGCAAGACAGAGGGATATAGGGTCCCTGTTATCTTCTTATGAAATTTGTAAAAAGTACCAGCTGTCCTTTTGTAACTACATATAATAAAGAGGAGAGACATGTCAAGAATATCCTAAGAAAACATTGGTGTATACTCGGTATGGATCCACCATTGAAGACTGTTATTCCAGAAAAAACAGAAATCTTCTTTAGAAGAGCAAACATGGATAAGTCTTAAATCTCAAGGAGTTACCTATACTTTTGGGTTTTTATACTTCTGGTACCTTGTAAACATAGTCACCCTGAAAGAAAAATGATTATGGTAAGTGACAATAGGGTTCACAATATAAAGAGTTATTTGAATTGCAACAGTTTGTTTGTAATTTATTTAATTGGAATGTGCCTGTGGGCTTAACTAAACTAAGAAACCCTTGAAGATCCGGGTCTAAGAACACCTAAGAAATATTGTTAATAAAGTGATGAACCACAGGGTCCAGTGACATTTTTTTTTGAAACCTCATAATTCCAACCCGACATCCCTTAAGGTCAAAGCTCTTGAAACAGTTCTTATTGACCAACGGGTGTAGATAGGTTATATACGTTATCAAAGCGTGAATCCTATTGGAAAGTTACATTAATATGCTATCTCATCATGGTTTTAATGAGGGTTTTGACATTGTCCCTTTTTTGGAATGATAGTTAATTGTCTATTTGCATATTTTGAAGTCAACAAAGAAAGCCGTGACCCTGTAAAGAGTAAAATTATATAGAAAGTCCTCCTCTTCTTATATCTTAAATGTCTCAAATATGCCTCAAAAAAATAAATAAAATAGTCCAAAACATAAAGGTAAAAACATCTTCCTCTTTCTTTTCTCTCTCCTTTAATTCCTCCTCACATCTCACCGTATGGCGTTTTAGTCATAAAGAAAAGAAAGAGAGAATATCTCATGCAATATTGATTATAGGATAGGGACTTTTTTTACTATTTTACTCACAATGGACCGGATTCAGATTTAAGAAGCTTTTCCGTGTGTTCATAATAGATCCGTACGTTAATACAAAATACGTACGTGTCGCATAAGTAACGAATTTCAGAAGACTTCTGTGTTGTGAAGGCAACTTTATCGTTAGCGCACGTATATGTGACGGAAGTGAAACGCTCGCAAATACAACCGCACGTTTACTACATTACCACACCCATTTTTTGCTATTTACATTCTGACTGACGCCTACTTATTAATAATCCGTCCGACCTTTTATGTTTGCATGCATTTTTTGATGTACAGAATTTACTTACGCATCATTCCAATTACACTTCATAACTCCATGGTCTGTACATGCGCACTAAATAGAAATCGCCCCACTTACGCATTTTTGCGTGCGTAAATTACCCGACGTTCTTAATTTTGAATACGGTCCAATGAGGTAGATCCTGAGCTATGTACGCTAGTGTATTTACGCTAGCCGGTGATGTAAAAACGCTGTTTTGTATGTACTGCGCATGCGTGCGGCAGATGTTACGCCCCGTAACTCTGAACATACGTACCAGCAGCGTATCAACATCGTAACTACAAACAAAGGGGCGTGACATCCATATGACACCTGTAACGTGAGGTGAGGCATGTAAATGGTACAGTATGGGTGTGCTTAGACACTTACGTATGTGAAGCCTGTACGCACGTCAGTAGTTACACTTTGAAAAGTTAAGGTAGGGTTTGGCAAGTGTAGAACGCCCAAAGTACGTACTGCTGAGGGGAGTGCATAGTAAATACGCGACGCCTAGAAACAAAATGGAAATTTAAATTGTACAGTATGGGCGTGCTTAGCCGTACGATCAGCGCGTCGCTACGAAAATTCATACCGACGCCGGGAAAAGTTAAGGTAGGGTTCAGCCGGCGTACGAAGGTAAAGGTAAGGGGAGTGTCATGGGAGTGAAAGTTTTTACGCTGGAGCAATAATACGCTCCGCTCTCATGCGTAGGTCTGGATCAGGCCCTATATCACCACTTCATCTCTCCTCCATGTCGTACATATTAAATACAAAGCAAAGCCACTTCCATAGTGTAACACTCTTTGTGTCTCCTCTTTCCAAAATATTGATGTCACACTCACCTTCTAAATGTCTTGCCTTGGCGCATATAATATACCATACTTTTCATCTCAGATGAATATCATGGAAAACAAAATACCACAGCTGCCATCATAGTGTAGTGTCTTCAACATGCACAGTGCTTTTATATTCTATAATGCACTCACCTGATTGGTGTCTTGTGTCCTTACATATGTAAGCTTGTGTAAGCTTGCTCCTCCTTAGTGGCCAGGTATGTAAAAAAAATCCTTTAAAAATTTCTTTCACTTTTAAACTGATTCAAATTGGGTTATCAAACACCCCATAAACACTTTCCCACAATTTAAAAAACAAAACAATACTTAAAAACAGAAGAGTCCTGTAATCTTCTCACCTAGTAGGAAGAGGAGGATTCCCCACCCTCACCAATACCCTATGTAGTCTTAGAGCTTAACCCAATATAGCTATATTGTGAACTAAACCTCCTTTTTATTTATGTGCTGACACATAGTGTTATATAATGTGTATATATATATAAATATATGTATGTATGTTTAGAGTGAATATGATACGCAGATTACGTACAATAGCTAGTACACATGCGCAGTAGCTATTGTTCATTGAATTACGTCCGTCTATGGAAGACAGACGTAGTTCTGGATCTACAGCCACCCCCCCCCCCACCCCCAGGGTGTGTCACTGTTTCCGTATAATATATGCCATCCATTGACCCTGAAATTTTTTCACTGTTATCATATCATCGTAGGCGACACAAACACAGTAAAGATGCCAACAGTTATTGTCAAGGAACAATTGAAAGAATTAGTACACTCATTAACATTAAGCTCATGAAGTTTAATAATAAATAGACTATGAACTTAAACTACTGATCATTGTAACGTGTCCAAGGACTCTGGTGGGTGTTGCTGAATGAACAGGGATGAGGTTTGTTGTTTTCCAGTGCTGAACATTGGAAAGTGTACATTTGCACTCCTCTTAAAACTTGGCAGATGTATTAACACAAATCTGGCCTGATTATGGTGTGTTAGGGTTATAGCTGTGAATGACATATTCACTTTATGGGTGTATTTATGCATAATTTACTAATATTAATACTCCAAACTCCATTTAATACTTTTCTATTTTCTTTGACATATAATCATATCTTTAAAGCTTAATGAAATCCAAACATGAAAACCTGCATATATGGCACAAAATATATTTTGCCTAAACTAATAATAGATACACAAAACAAATCAAAAAAGAGTTTGATCCAAACGACAACTGTTTATGGTGCACTGCGCCTTGTCTAGTAACAGTTTAAATATCAAACACAAAACTGAGAGAATAAAAATGTGTCACTTTGATATCAAATAGAGTAAAAAACATCAATAAGGCGAAATATAAAGAAAAATTACATGAACAAAACAGAATACAATAACAATCTTAGCAAACGTCAATTTTGCAAAAACCTCCTCAAACATGGCCAGCACTTCGCCTCTTCCGAGGACGGTATCTGTCCCTTGCCTAAACTACAGTTTAGCAGAAGGGTCCCAAATGGTGTGAGGGCGCTGCACCACATGTGATGATGTCACACGTTGTGACATCATCACCCATAGTGCTGCGGACCGTCAGAAGGGTAATGCAGAGGTCTGAAATGCATTCAGACCTCTGCCAAGAAAATTAAAACGCTGCGATTTTTATTTTACTAGTGTCCTGGGCAGGACAGAGAGGAGGCCTGGGGCTATCCCGGGCCCCCTCTCTGTCCGGGCCCGGGACACTAGGCCCGGCAGTCCCCCCCTGATGGCGGCCCTGGCAGGTCGTGTGCCTATCTTGACGTTTTTTGTGAACTGCTCATGTGCCATCCAGATGTTATGCACAGAAACCCGTTAAGCTCGGAGTTCAGCTCCATGCCTAATAAGATCAGGCAGCAGGGGTGTGCCAGTACTCTGTAAGTAGAACGTTTAGAAAAGGGGGTGGGTGGGGGCATGTAAATAGGGCAGTGTGGGCTGGGTTTGAAAAGTCTGCACATACTTTAGCAAAATCCACACAAAGAAACGCATGGAGAGTTAAGGCAGCCCTATGGACGTGGAAGTCAGTAAAGATCCATAAGAACGAGAAGAGTGTCATGGGTGTGCACTTACCACTTAGGTGTGTATATTTACAAAGCCGTGCGTACTTCATTCTTATGTGTAAATCAGGCTCTACGTGCTAAAGTAAAGTATTTTCCCTGCAAGCACAAGCATTAAAAATTAATTAGCACAACTTACGTTGCAAAATGGTCTAGCCAAGCTGTACACTTGCACCTGTTTTGCCGTTACTGTTAAAGGACTTGATTCACAGGTCCGAAGGAAATAAGTAGGTGCAGAAAAGCATGAAGCTCCCTCCCACGCCACCTCCCCCTTATTTTATGAACCTGGAGCTTCCCTAACTTCTCGTGCATATTTTTCTTCTTAAGATGGAAAATACGCATAGACTTTTCCATACCACGCCCTCCGCGTCTCATTTAAATCCCTCCCACACCCACTTTTCTTGAAAACTCCCAGTGGCTGCTGTAACACACCTCTTTTTTTCTTAAGAAATGATGCGCGGTCTTTAAAGACTCCACATAGTCAATCTACATACCTAAGTGGCACGTAAATTGGGCAATTTACCTATTACGCATGCATAGCAGGTTCATTCTTAAATCTCTGTGAAAAAGAGAGAGAAAAATTGCTAATTGGAGCAAGTAAAAGCAATTTTTACTGAAGATGTACTAACATTTTTGTGTTAGTGTTAGACAGGCACCTTGCGAGCAGAAACTACTTTTTTTTATGTGGAGGTCTGAATCCAGTCCATTATGAATGCAATGGAGAAGGACAGAATGTGGTGTACGGGACTCAGGATCATGCTACTGCTGCAGAGATGTTGCATATGTAGCGGAAATAGAATTGAAGATCTAGTTATGTGCAAGGCGCTACTGGGAAGAAGGGATGGAGTGAAAATCTGAAACTTTTGACCAACAAACAGATTCTATTTTATTTAAAAATATATGTTTTTGTTGAGACAGGCAAGAGACTTGTGAATCATTGTTGCATGCGTTTAGGAAGGATTGCCACAAAAAGATAATTTTGCTAATAATAGTGACAGCCTTAAGTTGTTCACACTATGTGATAGAGAGGTATATACACACTCTGTGAAAGTGAGCTATTTGCACTCTATGGGCTGGATCCAGACTTAAGTAAGTGCTTGAAATGAGTTACTCCTGGGCTAAACCATGTTGATTGCAGGGGGAGTCAATTTAATTGTATACTTTGCATGCAGGGATATATCTTTGAATTGCTTACTGCACACAGATACTGACCAGCTTTACTATCACACTGTTATTTAGAATTGGGATAGGAAACACCACCTCTCAACTCATACTAATACTGTTTGCAACAGTTGAAATATGACTCCCCTGCAATCAATATGGTTTAGCCCAGGAGTAACTAATTTCAAGCACTTACTTAAGTCTGGATCCAGCCCTATGTGATGACCCCCTTCATAGCACTTCAAAACACTATTGTTATCATTTGTTTCCCTGCAACAATTATACATTTGTAACAGTTAAATCCTAACTCACAGTTCGTGCATACTCTAGCTTTTAGTTTGTAGCTGCCAAACACGAAAATGTTTAACTATCTTCATGGGACCTCCTAAAGAATAAGTTCACTGTGATGGTAATACATTAGATACTTTCTCTGTTAGAACATACATACCACTACTAGCAATAGAAAACTTTGTATTCTCCTGACTGCTCAGTCCCATCTGTATACCACTAAATAAAGTTGTCAGCAAGTCTCAGGTCATTGTGGGGAGACCAAGGAAGTTATGTAGATGTGGGCAAGATTGGCATGACAAAAGATGTAGGTCCGGATTCACAGTTACGTAGTTTTCCTCTTACATACGTTGTTTTAAGAATTGAGCTACTACGCATGTATAGTAGCTTATTTACGCTACCTATGTTCCATTTCTGTAGATTATGTAAGCGCGGTCTTTAGATGAGTAAGATGAAAACTACGTAACTGTAAATCCGGACCGTAGTTTCCACTACAACCTGACCAAAAGTTAAATGTAGTGGAAAAGTACTTTATAAAAAAAACTTCTGGAAAAGGAAAATGCCTGTTGTGCCAAGGGTCAGACTAATTGTGGGTGGGTTGGTGGGTGCTGTCTGAGATGTAGTCTGAAGGGACTGGTGAGTGTATCATACAGGGTCAGAACTTTGCCATAGTATTTGTATTTTTGACTGTCCTGAGAAAAGCAACAGATCTGTTGGGACATAGCACTCAGCTTACTCATCTCAGCCTCTGTAATAACTGTCTCCGCTTTGTGACTCACCAAATTCTGGCTGCGGCCCCAAACTATTTTTACTCCTTGGAAATAATTCCCTTGATTAGCCTGACATGTAAAACAAATAAATGTATTAACTCTCAAAGTCCTTATAATAAAGGCAATATGTCATTAATATGGTTTTCCCTATCAAAGGTTACAAAATGAATATGTCAATATTTACACTGTCACTATGTTGGTGTGAACAGTATTAGTGTCTATATATTCACCATAGGATTACATTACTACATCCTGTTACCATGACCTTTAAAATGATTTTAAGGACTTGCAGTAACAGTGGGTTAAAATGAATCATCTTGTAATCTGTTAACTAACCACAGATATGATTGTACTTTTACAAACCAATTAAATATTGAATGGATGCTGAGAGGATCTCAAATTAATATTCTAGTGACTTAATTTATATATACATTTTTTTTAACAAAATGTTTATATATTTCATTGGCAATATAAAAACACACCCACAGCTTGTTCATTATTCAGCATTATTATAACAAAAATGTTCTTAATTCAGCTGATTTCATGAGTATTGGGTATGAGTATGAGTATGAATATTGAGAGAAGTGGAGATTCTCTATAACCACAAACATTTTTTAATGTGTCAATTTGTAGTATTGTTTTGACCACTAGAGGTCAGTGTTGTTTCTCTAGTTTGAAGCCCTGTTTTAGGCGTGCCTGGTGTAGAAAACTTTTTCATCTCTGCATCTTTTTCTTGTAGACACTCATAATATTGGAATGTGGGTCATTTTGGTTTGGTAAGAATTTGGGCCCAAAGAAATTCTCATGGCCTCCTCCATTTTTTCCCCCTTACATTTGGGTGTGTCTGCAATGACAAAAACTATAGCAGCTCTTTCAAACTTTTTTTTTTTACTGAAGGCTAAATTTTTGGTTCTTTTCCCAGACTTCCGCTGTGATCCACACATCCATGTGAGTGCATAGGAGACCACTCCCATTGATCACATAGAGCAACGAGACCCTATCTTAAAACTTCCAAATCCACTGATGTTTTAAGTTAGGATTTCATAGCTGGAAAATGTCCAGCTCCCTTGTAACCTCAATTCGTCCCTCTGACAAAACATGATGGAAGTATAAAGAAATCGGAGCACTGAAATGCGCTGATCGCATTCAGATCGCGGCACTTGGAGCCGATGTATGTGCACCGCACTGAGGTGGTAATTTTGTAATGCAAATCAAAAAACGCCACTCTGAAGCAGTCAGGATCCAGTCCTATATGTATACTGTTAAGCTCAATAATACCAAAGTATTTTATTTTTTAGCTATTGATGTCAAATATTACATTTACTTCAAGTAAAAATGAATGAATAATCTCTTAAATCTTTAACTCATACCGCTTGCAGATTGCAGCCCAGGCAATAACCCGGGTTATTGCCAGGTGATTTGCTGGGTTTTTAACAAAAAAACCCCTTCTATGTCCTGCAGGGTAGACCTGTGAAATTCTGGGTTCCAGGCCTGCCCTGACATTGTGAAGGGGCTGCATGTGGCTCCCGGGGAGAGACTTGTTTACTGCATAGCAACAGTAACAAATCCCTCCAATAGGGTCGGTGAGACCCAGGTTAAAAAACCCGGGTCTGCACCTTTCACATTGCCGCATACCGGGGTCCAACATGGAAAAAACCCTTATTTTTTCCAGTGTCTAAGTCCCGGGCTATTAGACCTGGAAACAGGACACCGGTACCTTTCAGTTCACCATCAAAAACCCGGGTATTAAGTGGCGATCTGAAAGGGGTATTAAGTTATGTACTGTTACACTACAGTTATTTTTCCAAGATACAGTTTGTAGGAGTTAATTGCTGTTATATATCCAGCTGCTGGCATTC
>WWET01000448.1:378536-388739 GCA_011038615.1 Limnodynastes dumerilii | reverse complement strand
TCCTGTATAGAGGGGGTAGGTGCGATCAGGGATGGAATCCACATGTTCAGTAGAAACTATGTAAATATTTCTTAAGGAATTTTTAATACATTTTCTGTGTAAATAATACCAGCACATGAAGGAATATTAGTTCAATATTTAAAGGGCAATATAAAGAGAAAAAACAAAAGGGCCAGTTATCCAGAGCAGTGGGATTAGATCCTGAGACTCATAAAAGTACTAGTACAAGCATGTTAGTTTTAAATAGTATTAGAATTCTAGTAGAAGTTTGGAGTTACTCTGCAGGTAAGCTGGAGGAGCACAGAGGACATCTAAAGGACTTCTTTTTCATCAGCTTTCACTGAAGTACCTGACTCTTACCTCAAACACCTGCTAATCCTGGATACTCCTCCTGGATCTTCCTGTCTGTATCTTGCACTAGGTTACCACTCTGCTTGATGCTTTTATTTACTACAAACCCAGGGCAGGCCCTAGCTATAGGCAGTATAGGCGAGTACCTATAGCGGCATCTAGTCAGGTGGGGCACCCCAGGGCAGGGCAAATAGTAATTTTTTTTCTAGCATACCTTATATATAAACATTTATTCCAATGTGCATTGCTGTCTGCTATTGCCTGCATTGGATATTTAACTAACTCCGATATCCAAAGCAGGCAATAAAATACAGGAATGTGCAAACAAATGTGTGTGTGTGTATATAGATAGATAGATAGATAGATAGATAGATAGATAGATAGATAGATAGATAGATATTATATATTTTCTGCTACGGGCACCGACCAAATCTCACCTAGGGCACCAAATTGACTAGGGCCGGCCCTGTACAAACCTTGAACTACATTATTACTGCGCCATTTTGTTTTTATATCCATGCTTGTTAATTATTTTCTCTGCCATTCTATCCTCTACATCGGGTGGCCAAGCAATGTTTTCCAGGTCTCCTCAGATAGTCAGAGCTGAGATAATCACTACCACCTGTAGATCTTTGAGAATGTATCAGTCAGTAATGAACACACCTGTGCTCTAACAAGGAGACCTGGACCGAGCTTGGCCACCCATGCTATACATCCACACAATGACAACCTCTAAGTATTTATTAATTTAAATGCATTTCAATTATATACACTTTTCCAGCCAGCAATGTTTACCTTACTTTTGTTTGCCCTATCCTTTAAAAAGCATTTCTTTCCACATCATAACATCCTTTACTCTCCCTCTTTCACAGCCCTCTACCTATATTGACTCAGCTCTGTTCTATACTCAAATATATAAAATGCAACCTATCTACTTAAAATGTTTATAGTCTAATAGTTCCAAAAAGTCACCCCAATAACACATACCCTAGATCTTACAATCCTCTACTGTATCTGTCTCTTCTTCTGTTAGCTGGTGATATATCTCCAAGTCCAGGTCCTCTTCATATCTCGCATTAGGACATTAAATAAATCAAGCCAACACATCACCTGTCTCACATCACTATCAAACACCCTCAAATGTGGCAAACACGCTTTGTCTGCCTCAAACTAACCTCCATTCATGACCTACATCTATCTAGGAACCACAACCTTCTTGCAATAACAGAAACATGACTCACTGACTCAGACACTGCCTCACCTGCTGCACTCTCATATGGTGGACTAAACATTACTCATGTCTCCAGGCCTGGAGGTGGGGTTGGACAACTTTTTTTTACCAAAATTGAAGATTCACAGATCTACCCATTGTCCCTGTATTTACTTTCAAATCCTTTAAAGTACATGCTGTTTGCATTTACAAAACTTTTCTCTGCGTTGCTGTGATCTATTCAATATCTTTAACACTTCTCTGCGTGGCTCCCTCAGTCCCTCATCTCTTATATTCTGAAATCCCAACCATTATAGGTGATTTCAACATCCACAATAGCAACCCTTGATCTTCTGATGCCACTAATATTTTCTCTCTAATCTCATCACTTGGCCTGTCCCAATGGAGTAACTCATAAGCATAGCAATAGCATTGATCTTGTATTCTCTAAACTATGCTCAGTCTCTGATCTTACTATCTCCCCTCCCCCTCTCTCAGACTATCACCTGCTAATTTTCCCCCAGTAGCTCTACTTATTTGCTATCTAACTCTATTACACCTTCACACCTGTAGAGATCTTAAACGCTGTTAATATCAACCAACTTTTTCAATCTGTCCAACAACTACTGTCTCCACGTCATACTTCTCACTCTCCTGATATGGCAGTATCTCAGCTTAACCAAAACTATCAACTGCCCTTGATCAGGTTGCTCCAGCTACCCCTTTTAAACCACGACAGTGCCAGCCACACACAAAACCTTAAAAGCCTCTCCTGCAAATCAGAAAGTCGTTGTTTTCCATGACTTTCTAACTTACACTAATACACTACACTAATTACACTAATACTTATCACACTTATCGAAATGCACTAGACATTGCCAAACAATCCTACTTTCAATCTCTCATTTCTACTCAGTCTTCTAACATCAAACGCCAAATTCCCTACTGAGCCCTCCTGTACAAAATCCACCACCCTTCACAGTGGCGCACACAGGGGGGGTTTCCAATTGCCCAGAAACCCCCTCACAAGACATATGTGAAAAAAAACCACACTGGTCGCAGCACAGATTCTTCCCAACCTGTCAGTGCACCGGACTGTAGGCTGTGTGAAATTGCAGAGCAGCAGCATCAGAGAGTGCTGATCCAACTCCTCTCCTTGTTCATTCAGTGCTGAATCAATAGATTACAGCACTGGCCAGGTCCCGGCATATAAGCCTGCCCCCTCTGTATAAGCTCCGCCCCCAACGGACCCACGACTTGGGGGAGTTAAGGATCCGAAGTCTGCAGGATGACCCAGAGTTACAGGAACAGAAGAGAAGGTAAGAGAAAAGGTTACAGAGAAATGAGGGAAATTGGGGCTGGAAAGGAACGGGCATGGAGTGGGGACTTGAGAAAGAAACAAGGACATGGAGTGAGGGCTACAGAACAAAAACAGGGACCTGGGGTGGGGATTGCAGAAAAAGAAACAGGGGCCTGGAGTGGGGGTTGGAGAGAGACAAAGATCTAGGCTTGGGGTTTGATAGTGACAGGGGTCTAGAGTGGGGGTTGGAGAGAGACAGAGTTCTGGGGTGGGGGTTAGAGAGTGACAGGGGCCTAGGTTGGAGGTTTAAAAGAGAGACAAGCGCATGGCTGGGGTGGAAGTTGTAGAAAAACAAGGTGGCAATGGATAAAGATGGACACAGGACAGGAAAGATGGAAGCAGGGGGGTGTATATATGGGATATATGGCTCTTGTAATAATTCTACTTCACATACCCCTATATTAGAGTTTAAATCTTAATACTCCCTCCACAGCATAATAATGAGCATTTGGGCATATTAAACCTTACTGTGGGGATATATATAACCTTATTATAGTGGTTTATTGAAGCCTTATTAATATTGAGTCCTCTTATTTGTCTCATAGCTATTTAGAATTATTCATAATCATTTCTATTTGAATTCTAGCTTCCATTTAGAGAGATACACAACACAGTATTATCAGGACATAAATAGCATATTTATATTCAATTTAATTACATTGAGATATTTAACTTACATTTTTTACACCTTTTTATTTTTATTTCTTAAAAGTATGTATGGGGTATATGAGTCTAGTAATTGCACATACTTTTTTCTCAGCTGCCATAGGAATGCATAGGAAGGCATGGGAGCCCATAGGAACGAATGGCAGCCATAGGAACGAATGGGAGCCCATAGGAACGAATGGGGTAGGAGGTTTTGGCCGCTCCCACCCCCCGGGAGGCCAACCCGACGCCCCCGCCTGGTTTTGCGTCCGATAATATAGGAGGGGTATATGAGTCTAGTAATTGCACATACTATAATATAGGAGGGGTATATGAGTCTAGTAATTGCACATACTATAATATAGGAGGGGTATATTAGAAGACTGGGAATAAAATTATGAGCCTGGGATAAAATATATGGTATAAAGTTGACTTTGGGTATATTAGGGGTCTGGGAAAGGTACACTATATACTGTTTATGGTGTACCATTCCTAAACCTTAATATAAGCCATATATTTTTGTACTGTATTTTATTTTTGCATTGTAGTTATATGGTATTCCTGATTTATTTGGGCTTGTACCCTGTCTGTTAATTGTGTTATGTTTGTAACAGTGCCTTTCTACAGTGCTGCGGATACTGTGTGACGCCTTATAAACATTAATAATAATAATAATAATAATAATATATTATACTTTGTGCCATTTCCTGACCTCTAATATATTCCACATGTACTTTATATAGTGTGGCATGTTCCGACCCCTAATATACTATTGGAAACCCCCCTTTCAAAATCCTGCTTTTGCCACTGGTAGATCTAAATGAACTTTGTACATAATGAAGGTAACCCCCTGGTTGAGTCTTCATATGCTGTAAAATTGTCCCAGCAGAGATTTCACATTTACATTTATATTTGTGCATTCAGGAAAGGAGCAGTTCTTTAAAATGATAATATTCATATTGGTGGAATGTAAGAATTGCATTGACTGTAGACAACTGGATAATCTGTAAAAAATAATGACCTGGAAGAAGTTTCAGACACAACATGCGTTGGGACTTCTCTGGTGCATTAGCATGGCGCTCCACATCAACTTTTGAGAAGTAAATACACAATATAACAGTGGTCTCCTGCTCCCCGTCTCCTGCCCTGTTACCCTTTCACCCGCTGCCCTTTCTACATTCCTGTTGCGGGAGTGTAAGTGCTTGTTTTGGGTCGGTCTCACCACCTGCCGGAACTACCTCTCCATCTGGAAGTTTAACCGCTATCGGTTTGCCGCTCTCTGTGTGATCTTTTTTTACTCCGGATGTGCTACACACATCCGTGTATAGCACATTAATTGTGTGATAGTCTTCAGGACCTCTGTGTATTGTAAAGTCATTGTGCAGTTGTCATCAAGCACATTCCTGTGTATTTCCTGTGTACATCGCTCCCTATACTTCTCTATCAGTGGGTCATTACTCCTTTCTCCTATGTGTTTGCGACCACTGCGGTCTTGTATTATCTTTGGTTCTGTGCTCTAAATGGGGCCTCTGTCTGTGAGCAACCCTTTCTCTACTCTGGTTTGTTCCTTTATACCTTTCTTACCATCCAGCTATCATCCAATAGCAACTACCAGGGGCCGTGACCTGCTGGTTGCCTGCAACTCCATTTTTAACTCACCATCAGGATCTCTAGTGAATGCCAGTATCCAGCTTGGACAGAACCACACCTAACTCACTGGTGCAGTCCATAACCTGACCATGTTTTTAGGTACCTTATGGCACTTAAGCGTGCCCTAGTGCTACCTTATCTTACTGTGCATAGTTTCCTTCTTAAGAAGGAAACTACGCATGGACAATGCCCCCCCCTCCGCCCTTCCCACTAAGCATTCCTCGAGGCAGCATTAGGGCATCTCTTTCTAACTAAATTACCCTGTGCGGTCTTTAAATACCCAGGGAGGCAATCTACGTACCTAACTGGCATGCGTATGGGTTATTTTGGATATCTATGCACCTAAGAAGCCGAAGCTTCTTAGGCTTGAATACGACCCTATGATGTTATGATGCACTACTTATTCTTGCTCTAACAATTTGCTGCAGTAAGAATGGAAAGAAAATGGAGATTGGGCTTCTCCTCCTTTATTCTGTATCCAAAATATTAAAAAAAAGTTATTGTTTGAGATAAACAATAAGAATGTTTTGTTTTAACACCATGGAATCTTGAGCGTGTGATCGATCTTTTAAGCGATCTCAGGTCTGAGTATTTATTTATTATCAGGTTTTTATACAGCGCTATCAGATTATGTAGCGCTTTACAGAGAATAATTCAAATTCACATCAGTCCCTGTCCCATTGGAGCCTAACACCTACACACATTAGGGTTAATTTATTCAGCAGCTAATTAACCTACCAGCATGTTTTTAGAGTGTGGGAGGAAACCAGAGCACCCAGAGGAAACCCACACACACACAGGGAGAACATACAAACTCCACACAGATAAGGCCTAGTCTGGGAATTGAACTCATGATCTTGGTACTGTGAAAGTTCTACTCACTGAGCCACCGTGCGTATATGGCATGTTGCAGCGTGATTTTTGCAGAACAGTAGAGCACTCAATTACGGCCCATTCAGACCCTAACGCAACCGGAGTCGCAACGGCTTCTGTACCGCAGGGAGGAAGAGGAGGAAGCACTTGGTGAATGTACAGTAAGGCCGTGCCAAGGCAAGTTTCCAGATCTAGAACTGAACACAGACAGAACAGAGGATTCTTATTATATATATATGAAAACACTGCTGGAGAATTATGTTGTTTTAAGGTCTTAAAAATATACAGTGCTAGAAAATATTATTTAAAAAAACATTTAAAAAAACATTATTATATTATTTTTTATTTGTTGTAGAGCAATTATAATAATCTATTTTTACATGCCGTAATTAGTTACCACCCAAAGGCACCATTGCGTACACTTGGATCGCGCTCAGCCCGTTCCTCTTTTATAAATGCATCCGCGGTATGCACACTGCGTTCACACTTGTGCTCGGATCTGGATCAGAACACTCGTATCTAAGCTGGGGCGGCAATAGAATTTCTGTGACTGCGTACATCTATTCAGTGTTGATAACAGTATGGGATGCACTGTAACGATGTGGGCTTAGGTTATCACCCTCTTGTGGCTAAAATATAGTAATGCACTTGTTACACACACCGACTGACCAACATGTTAAAAATCAAAAATGATGTAGTAACTCATAGCAACTGATGAATTAACTTGGTCTGTCTAGAAGAAGGAAAGAACTGCATGTCAGAATAAGCATAAAGGACCAGATTCACAACTAAGAGTGAGTTAGGTGCGGACAAATCCTCAACCTAACTCACTCGTCCCGCTCCAAACCCGCCCCTCATTTGTAGGTACCTTATGGCACTTAATAGTGCCACTGAGCTACCTTATCATACCGTGCATAGTTTCCTTCTTAAGAAGAAAACTACGCACGGACAATGCCTCTCCCCGCCCCCTCCCATTACGCTGCCCATAGGCGTATCTATAATGGATGCAGGATGTGCAGTGCACACGGGCCCCTCAGAATAGGGGGCCCTGTGGCATGCATCCTGCACCCAGGGTTGGCAGGGGAAGGGAAGCCATTCAGCATCTATTTCTTCCCTCTAAGATCTCCGGAGGGAAGAAATAGATGCCAAATTAGTCCCCCTTCCTCTGCGGTGGGACTGTCCCGATTCACGGGGAGAAAAGGGGGCGGGGTTTAAGGAGCTCCGCCCCCTTTTCGGCCCGCGAATCTGGACAGTCCTGTCTTAGGTAAGGAAGGGGGGGCCATGTGCAAATCCTGCACATGTGCCCCCTCACTTCTTAAAACGCCCCTGACGCTGCCTCTTTCTTACTAAACTACGGAGGCAATCGACGCACCTAACTGGTACGTAGATTGCGTAAATTACCTACTACGCATGTGTAGTAAGTCATTTCTCAAATCTACGCACCTAAGAAGCATCAGTTTCTTAGGAGTGAATCAGGTCCAAAGTCTTCTCCCACAGACCCATCTTCCATGGGTACAGCTTAAATATTTGCCTTTAAGCAGAAGATGTCATGGTATCTCCAGGTTTAGTTATCATTGTCTTCGGCAAGAATGGGGGAGCATGGGGCGGGCCAATGGAAAAATAATTGTTGATAAATTCCATCTGTCTGGATGACTGTGGCAACTAGTGCTATAGATGAATTAATACAGTGTCCACTGACCAGCAATGGTAACGCATTCTCTCTGTGTTATGAGACAAAATGGCAAGGTGACATTCAAGTACATTAGGTCTCACGTTACTTACATGTAGCAGCTGAAGTGAAATTTGTCTGGCATTATACCTATTAATGACTCCAGAGGGGAGTATAGAAAGCATAGTATGAGAACATTTGATTCCTCAGAGTAACAACATTTGCATGAATGCTCTGGAAGCAGTGCAATAAGGAAGGACTAATTATCCTTGACTAACTGCAATCACCATTAGTTGCTTTTTTTGGCACCAAGTCTTATAATGGGAGATAGTATGAGATTTAGGAAGAGAACACAATGATTTTTACTCACGTAACACAATCGCTCTGCAGTGATTTAGTCGCGCTGTGTACTGCGATTTATGATGTAGTCAAAAGTTTATCGTTTATATCAGTGTAAAAGATGACAACTTTTTGTTTTGTCCTTATATCTTAATCTGGTGGTTTGCCTGTAAGATGGTCTGTTTCGCAACAGACCATCAAGCAGCAGTTGAATGGTGACTAACCTTCCATGGCCTGCAACCTAACCCTAACCTTCTCCTTAAGCCCTAACCCTAACCATTCCTTCTTGAAGGTTAACCCTAACCCTTCATGGCCTGAAGCCTAACCCTAACCTTCTCCTTAAGTCCTAACCCTAACCATTCCTTCTTGAAGCTTAACCCTAACCCTTCATGGCCTGCAGCCTAGCCCTAATCTTCTCCTTAAGCCCTAACCATTACTTCTTGAAGCTTAACCCTAGCCCTTAATGGCCTGCAGCCCAGCCCTAACCTTCTCCTTAAGCCCTAACCTTAACCATTCCTTCTTGAAGCCTAACCCTAACCCTCCCTTCTGGAGCCCTAACCCTGCCCTGAGCCCAATGCAGCTGCCACAGCTTGTTGCTTTTGGGAACCAGCAAAAATAGTTACCCGTTCCCAATAGCAATTTTCTGTAGCATTTAAGCAAATGTTACAGCCAACATTCAGTTGGCTGCTGTATCAGCAACCGCATTCCTCATTATCTAGAGTTACAGCTTCATAAAACCAAATATATTATTTTTTAATTATTAACAGGTTTTTATATAGCGCCATCATATTACAATGCTGCCTAAAGAGGGAAAGTTGGGAGGTACTGTAGAAAACAGTGGACCAGATTCAGAAAGGAAAGTTACTCCAGGGCAAAACCATATGAATTTCAGGGGGAGTCAAGTTAATTTAATTCTTTGAAAGGCAGGCAGATAGTGACCCACCCAGCAGCAAAATGGGCCAGCCAAGCCCTTACTATAAAAATGTAATACCTCAACCCTTCACCTTGCAGATATGCTTTACACATGCAGCCTTTCCCACCGTCCCATCAGCATTGAAGGGCCTGATTCAGACTTAAGAAGGAGCTTGAAAATAAGAGAGGAAAGTTACTCCTGGGCTAAACAATGTTGATTTCAGGGGGAGTCAAGTTCATTTCTATTCTTTGCATGCAGAGATATATCTTTGTATTGCTTACTGCACACAGATACTGACCAGCGTTGCTTATACACTGTTATTTAGACTTGGGCTAGGAAACATCACCTTTCAACTCTAATACTGTTTAAAACAAATGAAATAAGGCTCCTGTGAAATCAACATGGTTTTGCCCAGAAGTAATTTTACTCTTTTATTTTCAACTTATAAATCTGGTGCAATAACCCCAGTTATTTCAAATAATAAATAAATAAATTCATTTATTATGTACAGGCAAATATGGTAGAGACAGAAAATAGTTCTGGCAGCCATTCTAGGATGTACTGACCCATTTCACCCCATGCTTTGTAAAACCTCTACAACATACTACTTGACTGGACCATTTGATACCATGATTGAAGCTTCCTTGATTTCACCATCACTTCTCCGTCCCCCTACAGAAATGTTTGATGTCTCTTATCTAATTAGCGTTCCAAGTGTACTTAGAGCTTGTCAGAACTCTAACATTTATCTCCAGTTACTTGTATTTAGATTTTCATTCCTCTGTGGCAATTTCTCCATCCTGCAAAATATCCTGATGAAAATGATTGTTTGTTTTTTCGTTAGTAACATTTGTCGATAGCATATGGTCTGGGAACACTCAGCAAATACGAGCTTTTAATAGTAAACAGGAGTGACGGCAGGAAAGCAGATGCTGTCATGCGGAGCGCAGAGCATTTTTTCTTCACGCTCTGCAAAGAATATCTATCACTTTACTGACATTGCCCATGCTTGAGAGAAGGAGAGGTGATAATAATTACAGCTGACGGAACAGCACAAATTACATGTTATTATTCCCTTAAAAATGGCAATTTACCGTAGCTGTTGCGTCCAGTGGGACTGATCCTGAGTGCGGAGCAATAACATTAAAAGGTCCAAATCGCAATTCGGAAAAAACCCCATTGCAATGTGATTG
>WWET01000448.1:354337-375971 GCA_011038615.1 Limnodynastes dumerilii | reverse complement strand
AATGGAGGCCCTGCGTCAAAAAGCCTGTGACCACGGGACATCATTTCTCCTAAGTCTCGGCCACTGCGGCACTTGGATTCTAAGCCGCAGGAGGACACAGCACAGGGTAAGGTAAGAAAACCTAGGGAGGGGGCTGAAGCTTGGGGGATGGGGATGGAGGCACCTTGGAGGGAGGGAGGTGCTGGAGGCATGATGGGAGTACTGGGGGATGAGGCTGGAGGCACATATGATGGGAGTACTGGGGAATGGGGCTGGAGGCACATATGATTGGAGTACTGGGGAATGGGGCTGGAGGCACATGATGGGAGTTTTTTCATTTATTAGCAAATGGGGGGGGCAGTCCCTTATTTTGCCAGGGGCGCTGGACCCATAGATACCCCCCTGCTTCCTAGCTCAACTCCAGCTTACAAATTAAACAGAAAGCTATGCAGTATTTTCCCTGCATATAAGAGAATTAAAATGAATTTACTTTTGAAATGGTTTAGCCAAGCTGTACACTTGTACCTCTTTGGCCCTTACTCCCAAACTATGAATCAGCTTCATACTCCTGATCACTCACCAACTTTGTTTGCCCACATAACAGAATGCCTGTCTGTCATTTCATCTTGGATGTCCTCCCGTCATCTCAAACTTAATCTAATAATAATATTTCCACCTACCAATAAAAGCTACTCACCTGGGCCCTGTGTCACAGCTAAGAAGCTGCGGCTTCTTAGGTGCATATATTTAGTTCTTTGCATGCGTAGCAAGGTTTGTGTACGTAGATCCATTATGTGTTACTTTAATGTCCACACATAGTTTTTTAAGAAGGAAGCGGTGAGCCAGTGCAGCCTCCATAAAAAAGTTTAGTGGGTGGAGGGACTCATTTAAAACAGGTTTCCAGGGAGTGGTTTTCAAAGTCTGTGCGTACTTTGCCTACTTAAGAGGGAATATACGCATGGGAAAATAAGGTTGCCTTTAGCACTCTTAAGTGCCTTTAGGCACCTAAAAATGGGGGAGTGACGTGGGAAGTAAACTGGGTCAATGTGAATCTGTACCTACTTATTTCACATTTATACCACTTTCACATCACCACCCTTGAAAACCTGGGTTTTTCCCGGGCAAAATGCAGTGTCCAGAAAAAAAGCAACGTTATAAGTCCACAAAATTTTGTGGATATAAATGCGGCTTCACAACAGGGCATGCAGATGCGTGTAGTGTGTGGAGAACCACAAGTGAAATGTGCGGATCAGCGGTCCATACGAACACTGATCCACACGGGTGTGGGAGCCCTATTCCACACTGTACAATTACCATGCTCCCCCCCATCCACGTTAGCGGGCCGAGGGGAAGCACAGCCCATTTCCTAGGAAAAGTTTTGTACGCTGCTTAGTACTATCGTAACACTAGCGAACGTTTAACATGGAGCCCTCCAGTCAAATCATGCCACTTACGCACCTTGCGTGCATAAGTGGCATAACCTTATTAAGTCTGGATCTGGTCCCTAGTCTGCCCTTTCCACACACCCGTCCTGTGAAGCAACCCTTCCTCAAACTTTCCCCGAACACACCACCTCCAGTTATTATACAGAGAACACTTGTCACTCACTCCCCTGGAGCCACACTCCCTGTCACACACAAGGGTTAATTTGTGAGCAATCTATTTTTTTTGACATGTAGAGGAAACCAAAAGCAACACACGCAGACACAGTGAGAACATGCAAACCCTACACAGATAAGGCCTTGTCCGGGAATTGAACTTATGTCCTCAGTGATCTCAGTGCTCAGACCTCAGTAACTAATAATGGTCTTTCAGTTTTATGGAGGTCTTTTTATTTATAGTGCTAAATATTTTGTGATACATACAAAGATACAATATACAAAGCATTTTCTCATAACATTTTACATAAGCATATTTATCCAGGTTTATGGGACACAGCTAAAGATAAACAAAGAACTCAATAAAGGAAGGAAATAAGCAAACTGCACAGTGCTGATCACACCCATTATCATGTAGTGTGCAGCCAGCCGCAGGTGCTGGGTTGTAGTGCAATCACCAAGCCAGCTTTAGCAAGGGCTTGTGAATGCCATTATTATTCTGTACTGTGAACAATGTTGGTGGCCTCGATATTGGCTATATAAATATAGTGTGTCTGTACATATTTGTTACTGGTTATGCTTTTATTGTGGTGCACTGAATGCCAATATGTCATTGCCCTTGTACTTGGGAATCATTTTTTTTAGCACAGCCAGCTTTTTTAGTTTATATTTGCCTGTTTTCTCCATGTACAATGCCTGGGAACAGCGCCATATCAGGTTCAAAGTCACACTGATTCCAGCCTCCACTCCCTCTTCCCTTGTGTGTGCGATCTCCCCTTAGCTATCTATTGCAGATCTGGAACCTGTATGACCGCTATTTGTTCTCTTCCTGGCAAGAGTTCAGTTTATATTAATCAAAACTTCCCCTACTCACTCAGGGGAGGAGGTGGACGATTTGAATAAGTATCTTGCGTGTTGAACTGCTCTTTTGTAGGCTAATATAATATTTCATGTGTGGACTAAAAGGTACACCTTAAACACATCGGGCTGTATTTGAAATAAAGGGTTTTCATTTAAGAGTATTTAATTGCATTATTATATATATTCCAACAGAATTCCATCATTTTTGATCACTGATAACTTTATGGTCTCCATTTGTGACTTTTGCAAGAACAATTACTTTAATGCAGTTACAACATAGGACTGGATCCAGACTTAAGTAAGTGCTTGAACTTAGTTACTCCTGGACTAAACCATGTTGATTGCAGGGGGAGTCAAGTTAATCTGTCCTCGGACAGAACGATTGTTTATATGCTAGGGTTACTATAGTAACCCTAGCGTAACATCTGGAGGGCGCATGAATCCGGTCCATGATGAATATGTATGAACACAACATATAATGAATGCGGCTACCCTTCACTCCTCCCACCTCCTTCTCTCTTCTTCCTCCGAGGTCCAAGCAGCAGCTGCAGCAGAAGCACACTCCTCCTTCTCCTGACCGGATTAGTTGTATATAAACAGTGCTCAGCCCTATACCTCAGCAAAACCATTGAGTGTTCCCAGCTCAGTTCTAAATTAGTCTTAAATTAAAGCTATTCAGTATTTGTGTGCATTAATTGAAAGCTTAGTATTTTCACTGCATATGTGCCCTTCCTATTGAACATGGTTTGTCCAGAGGCAGACTTTATTTCTTGCTCTCAAATCTGGATCAGCCTCTCCATGATTTTGGTGATCCCTGAGTATCATTGGTCTAGATTCAGCCCTACCACAGTCTTTGTGATGAATATTACTGAACCTGTTTAAGTTTAAGTTGGATTAGTCCCTTTTCCACATTTCACATGCTCAGGGCTGTGTGGGAATCCAGGCTGATCCAGACCTTCATACTTCTAGGAATGTCTGTGCACTTTTAAGAAAACTGAAAATAGTCTCTGGATTTTAGGAGTGCGTCCCTATGGATGGGAATAGTTTCATAGATGACTGGATAGCGCAGCCTTACAATAGTGTATTCCTCCCCCCAAAAAATTGTCGGGAACCTGATTACACAGAAATCAGAAAGGAGAATAATCAATTTTTTTATTCAAGGCAGCCATCAACATCCATCCTCTTCTAAACATCCTGGATATTCTAAGGTGAATAATATTATGCAATGTTCACATCGCAGCCCCAGCAATATCCCAGGTCTGTGAACCTGGGATATTGCCGTGTGAACAGATCACTGTATGGTTGAGCCAGAAAATTACGGGACTCGGGTCTGCTTGTTGCCAGGGCAATAGTAACCAACTTACACCAATCAAATGCTTTCTGATTGAAAAACTCGGGTCTCACCTTTCACACTACAGGTTACCCAGCTCGGACCCGGGAATAACCCTGCTTTTGACCTGTGTCCAATTCCTGGGTCATTAAACCCTTTAACACTGTGTCTCGACCTGGGTTGTCGGGGCTTGCTCCTGCAATAACTGGGTTTTTGGGGTTATGTGAAAGGGGCATTAGGTAGAAGAGTAAGCTAATAGCGTTGTTTCACACTGATATGAAGAAGTATCATGGAGTTGGTAAAATATAGTGGCGTAGTGGTCATGTCTCTTTCCATGTTCACTTTTTACGATGGGCATCACTTACCCTCATGAATCAAACTCTACTGTCCTACAGATTGTAAACCTCTGCCCTCTTACCTCCCAGAAGAGATAGATAGAGAGATAGGAGATAGATGGGAAATAGATAGGAGATAGATAGATAGGAGATAGATAGGAGATAGATAGAAAGGAGATAGATAGATAGATAGTTAGATAGATAGATAGATAGATAGATAGATAGATAGATAGAAGATAGATAGATAGATAGATAGATAGATAGATAGATAGATAGATAGATAGATAGATAGTTTAAAGAATAGTGTGGGTGTGTTAGGTGTAAATATTTATGTTCTATATGCCTTACTTGCCATAAATAATGTTACATATCAAAATTATTATAAAATGTTACCTATTTTTGGGTGTTGCTTTCCTTTAAGGGCTACTGTGGCCTTAGAGACGTAACTCTTATGTCATTTTCTGTTGTAATAGGAAGCAGTTTTATCAATAACATTTCATTGGCTTCCACTTTCCCTATTTAACTTTGGGACATTTATAATCTTGCCTACTGTGTGAGATAAATAGTTATTTCTGTACTAAGTATAAACAGGAAATAGCTTGGAATCTTGAAAATACTGACAGATAAGAGCTATTGTCTGCTTCCCCAACCCTTCCTCACTCAGGGCTAATGGTGACACAGGGATGAAACTCATTTATACTAATGTTAGAGCTATAGACAGCCTATCTCTAAGCAATGTGAGACAGGCTTCCCACAAACTAAATAACACAAGCAGGCTGCTGTCTGCTAGCATGCTAAAGGTCATATTGACTTATAAAAATATTTGCTTTAAGAGATCATCTGGAGTAAGGTTGAATATTGGACAATACTGAATATGTTGAATGCTGACTTGGCTCTGATGATGTCTGTAAAGCTGGGTACACACTTGTCCAATCCTCTGGGGATTTAACTCCTGACCAGACTGTCTATACAATCCTATAGGACAACTACAACACCCGATCTATGCATAAACACCTGTCCAATTTTAATCAGGCTTGCTGACTTTTCATAGCTTCCCTCCTGAGATCCCATAGATACCTGCAAGGGGGAGGGGCTTAATGACGCAATTCATGCAAATGGATGACTATCAATAGTGGCAAATGCAGGGTTTTGAAAGGGGGGTTTCCAATGCATGTAATACATGTGGGTTATATTAGCATACCTCCCAACATATCGGAGCCTGAAAACAGGACAAATAAGTTCTGCCCCTGTCCCACTTAAGCTCTGCCCCTGTCCTGCCCCCATTGTCATGCCGCAAAAGTAAAAAATTTAAATAGTCATTTAAAAAATAAAAAATAAATAAAACCTTGCCACCCACTTATCGGGACAAACTGGAAGGTGGTTGGGACAGTGGGACAGTCAAGCTAAATCAAGACTGTATCACTGGAATCGGGACAGTTGTGAGATATGTATACTGTAGCACACATATGCTAATCCCAGACTCACAATATACTCCACACAAAACCAGCAACACATAGGGTCAAAAATGCTAAATCCTTTAGTCTGTTCAATCGCTGCTTGACCTACTAGTACAGGTGCAGGGTATTTGGGAGATAGTCACGATTATTAGTTAGTGTGTAGCCACTATGCAGTGTGTATGAGAGCATTATGCCAGTCACAGGGGACACTGCATAGTGTGTGGCCAGCTTTATTCTTCCCCATTATGCACCATGCTTCATGGAAAGCCTTTCAAGGGCAAAGACCTTATTCTACTTCACCCAGAACCTGGATTGATACCTTTATCATTTCTTATAGAAACTACCATAAGCATTTGTATATGAGAGGAAAAGAAGAATATTTTATTGCACCATTTGAGTTATGTTTCATTAATGCAGACATTAAAATAATAAAATGCCATTTTTACTTAATACCTGTCACTCTTTTTTTACCAGCTTACCTACTATAATATGTGAGGAAGCTGCCTTAGGTTGCCTCATTATAACCACCCATGCTGGGTCTTGGCCTCGTTTGCTGTTTATGCTATTAATAGGGGGCCTGGTGATCTCTGAGCTCCATACATTAGATCTCTAAATTTTTAATTAAGCAAAGTAACTCTGGTGTTCTCTTTGTGAAAGATCAGGGAATGAAGTGCACATGGGTGAAGGTCAGTGGCTCTGTCAGGTAAATTAGGGTTTCAACAAATACATTTTGGGCAGAGAGTAAATGGGCAACATGGATCTTACCCACTGTCTAACATGTAACAATTGTAAAATGGAGATACTAACCTTGCAGTCTTGGACATGTTTTTACAAAGTTTTCTAGATTCATCTCTAGTACAGAGCTGGAAGACTGGTATAGATCACATAATAAAAGTATATTAAATCCTTAGTTGCCATCATATGTTTGCCTTACATCTATTCAAAGAAGCTGTGTAGATTTGGATATCTGTAATGCATTTGAAATGTTATTTATGTTTAACACCTTTTTTTCAATACTAATAATTTTATATTAAATTTGCTGCACGTCTACAAATCAGATGGAGAATGCCTTTGAAAATGCTCCTGAATCTCTATAGACAATGTGACATGAGTACAGCAGGGCTAAGTGACAAAACTCTTAATTTTGCCATTGTAGTTAGTTACACCTAGCAACTTCATAATATCATAAATTACAGCTGTGATAAGTGAGGGTGAGGCTTGATGAAACCCAAAGCCCTCCTCCAAGATCTCCCAGTGTGTACTAAACATTGTGTGATCATACTGAAGACAAAGAAATTGACTGCTGAAGATTAAAGTTTTATTCTACGCAAAATATGTTTATTAGCATCCAAACATGGCAATGACATATCAACTGGATAGTATTCCATGAATGCAAATTTTACATTACAACAATTATAAAAACAATAACAATTGTCATATACTGTAAATTGCGGAGGGGGGACAAGGATTTTCTAACTTCCTGGAGGCCACACGGTTTGTGACCTGTTCACAGCGGATGTGTGTCAGCTGTGGGACTTATATAAGATGGTCTCTTTAAAGTTCATCCATGGCAGCCAAGTGGCAGTGAATTCAATCATCTTGTCTTGGGCAGAGAGGGCTAGGTCCTCCATATGCATATAAAGGTCTAACCTGTCATAGCATTCCTTTATTATGGGGGGATGGGGAGATCTCCATTTCACAGGGATAACAGCTTTGGTGGCATTATTAAAGTGTCTGAGGAGGGACTTTTTAAATGCTGAGACTGTCAGAAAATGTTTAGAAGCCAGAACTTAGGGGTGTCAGGGACTCCGTCATCCAGCACTGTGGCTAGCTGAATGACTGCTATCCAGAAGGAACAGGACCACCATATGTGAAAGGGGTCACCCACGCTACAATTACAGCGCCAGCATTGATCAGAGACTCCCAATGAGATTTTGTGTAGCACAGAGGGGCACCTATACCACCGGTACACCACTTTATATTGGGTCTCCAGGACGGAAGTGCTTTGTGAGGAGGACTGGGTATAGAGTTGCCTGAGTTGGCGCCCCGGGTCCAGCTCCCAGGCCTGAGTGAACTTTGGAGGTGTGCCCATGTGTCTTCGAACAAAATTTGATACAGTGAGTAGGAGTCCTGACAGCCTTGCAGAGATCCTCAAAGGGGGTTTGGGCCTTACTGAGGAGAGGTACTGGGGCTATGATGTATAGTTAATGCTTGACCTGGAGGTAGGTCCACCTCTCCGGCATGGGCAGAATATCACCCAGGGTATGGAGCGGGCAAATGTCTCTATTGCTGACCAGCCAGCTGACACATAAGAAGTTTCCCCCAACCCAAGTTCTAAGAAAGTGGTGCTGCAGTCCAGGGGAGAAGGCAGAGTTATGTATTATGACTCCAAGGAAGGGCTGTAAAGGGGGTAAAGCCATTTTCTATGGTCACCCATAGCTTATGGAATATATCTCTGGCCCACTCTAGTACTCGACTAAGATGTTCGTCATAGTAGTAGAGAAAAAAGGTTAGGGGAAAGTTTTATTATAAGGCCACAGTGCCACTGGCTCTTTACTTACCTTTGTATTGCATTTTAGGAATGTATGATTTATTTCCACACAGCTTTTTCTCTGAGATACATTGCTTGCACTTTGAATTGTGAAACATGTTCTACTATCAATGATAAAATTATGGCATTGTGGACGGTCGTAAATTCCGCTATAAAAAATACCCATTAGAAACAGCAGTAGTCAATGAGGTCTTACAATGTTCCATGTACAGAAAATGTGGCTTCTATGTCAAGGTTGTGAAACTCAGTAGCTGCTGTGAATTCCTATTCCTTGTAGACATGTCAGGAACTGTTAATCTTTATGTGTGATTTATTGGTTTTGCTGCTATATTGTTTTTATGGTGAAACCAACACAGCAAACAGGAAGTTACCACTCTCATCTATATCTAATGTCACGCTGGAATCCAGAAAGCTAATGTATTCTATGTCCTTGAATGTTTTAATTACAATTATGATAAAGGGTTGTAGATAAAATTCCATTTCATTAGAATGGAACAAAAACTCAATTTCTTTCATAATGATGTATAGAAATGAATACTTATTGTGTATCTGCTTCATATCATATTACTTGATTTGTTAATACTGGAAAATATTTACATATTGTTGTGATGCACTACTTAGTCAAATTCAATATTTTATTGTGAAGATGAGATTTCATGCCTATAGAATGATGTTGTTATCCCTTCCCCTCCTTTCCCCTTTAATATGTTAAAGTTTTACTTAAAAATGTATATTCAGTAAATTTTTGAAAATCATTTTTATGATAAATGACAATGGGCTGGATCCAGACCTTGCTAAGTGCATGAACTTAGTTACTCAAGGGCTAAACCATGTTGATTTCAGGGGGAGCCAAGTTAGGGGTTTTTTTTTTTTGATCCATTCCTAAATATGCCTTCTTGATGGAGGAATGATGCATAGCTATTTGCTCCTTAAGTCTACAAATCGTCTTACCCACATAAATCTTAGGGCAAGTGCATGTAATCACATACACTACATACCGACTATCACAAGTCAAGCTATGTCTAATGTGAATACATTGGGCTGGATCCATACCTTGTTAAGTGCATGAACTTAGTTACTCAAGGGCTAAACCATGTTTATTTCAGGGGGAGCCAAGTTAATTGTATTCTTTGCATGCAGGGATATATCTTTAAATTGCTTACTGCACACAGATACTGACCAGCGTTAATATTACACTGTTATTTATACTTGGGTTAGGAAACATCACCTCTCAACACTAATACTGTTCGCAACAGATGAAATATGACTCCCCTGAATTCAGCATGGTTTAGCCCTTGAGTAACTAAGTTCATTCACTTAACAAGGTCTGGATCCAGCCCAATGTACCTATCCAAAGGCAACAAGAAAAAGGAAAATTATGAGGCACATGACTACTTGACTCTGTGAACTGCTTGTATATTCTTACATGCTTGCATTTGTAATGTACTAATGTCCTATTTTTATGTACAATTATATTCTATTAAAGCCTTAAAATAAAAAAGATTACGGCCAGTTTAAGGGTCATCTGCAAGGTACCTATCTAAATAGCTAAATATTTTGATTGTTCTATTTGCATTTGAGAATAACATTTTGCAAGTTAAAATGAAAGTAATTTGCTGTCTGTTTAAGCTTAAATGGCTATATTTAATTGACATCATTACTGTATTTGTATTTACTGTATAGACAGCAGTAATAAAATACTTTTAACCTTTTCTTCTAATTAACAAAAAAAAATGTTTGGCACAGTAGCGATTAAGCCTTGTTGTTTTCATATATCCCAAAAAATATACAGCTGTCTTTAATTTTTTGTCAAAAGTTTTTAGCAAATGAATTTATGTTCAAATTGACTTATTCATTGCAGGGAGTTTACACAGTGCTTACAATAAAGAGGAAGGGAGGGGGGAAGACAGCATGGTGTCCGGATATTACAGTAAAAATGTCAACAGGTCAAATTGTCATTAATTGCGTATTATGTTGGTATTACATAAATATTATTACATTTCTGAAGGTTTTTTTTTTATAAAGCGCCCTCATAACATTAAGTTTACAGATTTTACAAACAAATGCTAATATAATACTCAATTGTGACATTTTGACCTGTCAAAATTTTTACTGTTTTTTATCAGACCCGAGAGCACAGTGTATTCTGTGTTACACTAAACTTATCTTTCCTCATGGGCTCAGAGTGTGCATTAGAAATAGATGACAGAAGATAGCTTAAAACTGTGAGGGGAATGTGGTAACATCAGGGTCTGGGTTGCATATTTGGAAGCCGAGGGGCATGTGTGAGATGACTAATATAAAGTTATTATGAAATTGCTTTTCAATTCTTGATATGAAAAGTATGAGGCCCAAGTATGAAAATTAATCAATATTTGTTAAACATAACTAAATGAGCTGAGGTAAATATGAGCTAATGAGCTAAGGCTCATATGATAAGGTGTAAATGAGATTTTACACCTTATGATACATGCAAATGAGAGCAGATTAAAGCCACGCCCCCAAGTGTACCGATTTTCTATTATAAAATGTTGGAGGGTATGTACTGGCATTTACACACTGTCAGAAGGTGGGGGAAGGAGATGTAGTTGGCTTTTATAATTTAGCACATACATACTTGGAAATGCTTCGAAAAATAATAGTTTTATTACCATCGTAATTTAAAGATGTATTAGCAATTGCTACTGCAGGTACTAGATTTACTAAATTGCTATTAATAGAATATTATTGCATAATCCATTTACAAAATATTTGTATGGCATATCCAATAGGATTGTGTAACTTTAAATCATTCTATATATAAGCATTTATTAAAACCACAAGCACCTTTTTCCTGGCCTGCAAAACTGAACTTTTCAACTTCTGCTGTATTTGCAATGTGGACTAGATGTGTATTAGATCTACTGATAGCACTGGATTTTAGCTATGAATAAATATGGACTTTTGCCAAAAGTCTTATACTTTTGTCCAATACAATTGACCTCCAGAGTGGCCCCTCAGGAGTTTGTTACATTTCATTAAAGCTGTGGCATAAATTAGTGTCTTCTCAAAGCTTTGACACTCTTAGGAACCAACTGTGACCTCCTGGAAGGAGCTTGTGAACTTTCATTGTCAGCATTCTCACCTTGACTTTGTATAAACATATAATTCCGGATTAACCACTGAAAATAACCCTCTAAGAGAAATGAGGTTTCCAGTCCTTCCTTAACTTCCCTAAAGACTGTTAGCTGTAGTCTGGGCTCCACATATTGTTTGTGGATTGACAGGAGTGCAGTACATGATAAAATTGGTCCTAGGTCTTGTATGGCAAGTATACTTTCTGGATAGTGCAAGGTCTTTGCCACTGCTCATGAAAACATGGAGCTCAAGATTGAATGTATTCCTACTGGGGAGATCATCCGATTAGTCAACCATGAAGGAGAATTTATGTGCACCAATTGCAAAAACGTAAGCTTATCTTCTTATCTTACCCAGCCTAGAAATGACAATGCTGGTATAACATGATGCATTTTCTTAACTGTGTATTGTTTCACAAGTGTTTCTGTCTGTTAGACGTCGGAGATCTTCTTGTAATACAGTGTTTTTTTTACATATGAATTACAGGGAGGAATGTTTAGCAATTAGTAACTGACACAAACATTATAAGGCATGCCTAGACCTACTCCTGCTGTTGCTTAATGTAACCTAACACTTATTGATGCTGTCTGATAGGAAGCAGAATAGAATAATGAATAACTCTGTCATAATCGAATATACAGTAACAGAAGTGATGGCTAAATTAAATGTCATTGGTTAACACAGGAGATAACAAAATATATCCACATACATGCTTAGTGTATGTACACAATATATACCCACATACATGATACTCTATATTTTGCATGATAAATGCATGAACAAATAGAAGTTATAATAGTAGACATACACAATAACATATTTCCCTTTAGGTATGTTGTAAGGCACGTTTCTAGGAGCTCCATTTGCTGGGGCAAGTCAGTACTTGCAACAGGGACTAAAGGGCACTTGTATCAGGACCCTGACCTTTGGAGGGGCCAACAATGCTCCCTTCCCACAGTTCTGGGCCACAGACATTAATGTAATAATTAAAATAGAAAAAGTGGTGCTTTACCATACCATCATATACCAACTCATTGTGAACACTGGGAAATCTGAGGTTAACGAGCAATGATTTAAAAGTTAAGAGTTTGTTAACAAAGAACCTGATTCAGACTTAAGAATGCTTTAAGAACGCACAGAATAGCAAAAGTCCTCACTTATGGGGCAAGTGCACTAACATGACACTCCCGTGACAAATTTTAGCTGACTTCCAATTGCCATAGCCCTACTCTAACTTTTCTGTGTATCATTGTGGAGACCTAGCGAACGTACTTGTGGAAGTGCCTAACCCAGCCCTCACTGTACAATTTAATTCCCCCCTCCACTCACATTACGTATTCTCCCACGTACGTAGTATAGTCCCGCTCTGTCGTGCGGAGTTGTGCACGTGTGGAAATCAACTCCATACACAGGGAGATCCGATGCGTAACATCTGCCATGTGCAAATCACTGAAAAATGGAAGCTTACGCACACGGCATGCGTTTATTTACGAGCGTTATTAAGAATGAATACGGCCCAAAGTTTTTAAGTTACTTACACAAAATTTGATACACAAAATGGTGGTTGCTCGAAGCAATTTATAGCTTAATAAATGGGTTCATTAAAGGCAGGGATAAAATTCCCTAGCACATTGCTATTAAACAATTGTGTCTTCGCTGCATTGCGCTATGAGACGCAATTCAATGTCCCACTACGACTTCAAGCTTGGTTGGGATACAATGTGGAAAAAATGGACCCAGAAAAGATGTAACGTTTTGATGTAGTGGTTCCTGTTAACTGAAATTGATTTTCCAATTTATTACAGATATTGGTCTGGAATCACAGTTATGTGGTTTTCACCTCACGTACGTTGTTTTAAGAATTGAGCTACTACGCATCTAAAGACCGCGCTTATGCAATCTACGTACAGAAATGGTACATAGATAGCGTAAATAAGCTACCATGCATGCGTAGTAGCTCAATTCTTAAAACAACGTACGTAAGACGAAAACTACGAAACAGTGAATTCGGACCATTGTGTATCCAGAGTCACTGAAAATATTCAATAAATCTAACAGTTTTTTTGTGTGTGATAAGTAGGAAATGTTGGTATAATTGATGACTAGTGTCTGCTTATGAGTTGATGGGCATAATGTGAAATCAGACTTGAGCTGGAGAGCCTGGTAAGTATTCGCCTTGGAGAGGCATACAAGTATGCTAGGAGAGCACTAGAGATTATTGATTCTAGAATGTTTTTAGTACATGACTTCACTTGGAGCAGTTTTCTAAGTGCTCTTCAAATACCTTAAATTCTGGACAAATTGTTTCTAAAAAGCTTGTACGTATATGCATGGACCATTTGCTTTTATGTTGCAGTTGGTCAATCCAAGTGCCGGCTCTTTCAGATGTGAGTTTCCTAATGACCACACATTTCATAATTTCAGAAACTCAACTGAGCTCCCCTTTTTTCCCAAGAAGTTGGAAGTAGCCTTTCAAGGTCTTCTTTAGTCATTGATCACTGATCAGCTTCAAATTATGGGATTATTAAATACAGTCAATCCGGATCCAGAGATTACAGGCTGTTTGTGGTACGGCCAGACCTCGGTGCATACTTTATACATGGTGGGCTTGCCTTTATATTTAAATCGTACAATAAGTGCTGGGTTTAGCCCTTACGTACGATTATCTTGTCTGCGCGTTTAACATTACATGCGTACAAGATAAGGTGGGCTTCTGGACACAAGTGTTCAGAATTTCTACATGAGAGTGACGTGAGCTTGTATGAGCACTCAGTTGCCCAATCTGTGTATGATGCTAATCCTGGTTTTATAGGGAAGGGTGGGTTCTCTGAACCTTCCTTAATACACTTATTATGATTTGCATAGGAAAGAATGCATAGATAAATATTGTATTGACATTTCCACACATGAAGCTGAACTGTTGAAAGCAAAAAAAAATTAAAACGACAAACTAGAATACTTAAAAGTAAAAAGTAGAAATTGTCAGTTTTTGGGGAAAAGGCCGAATATGTTTACAGGACATTTTTACACTATCTGTTTTTTCATTAGGAAGATAATATCCAAGAAAATACCTTTGTGAGGGTGAGATTTCTGAGAAAATTACAGGTCTTTTTACAATTTGGAAAATTGTAAATTTGTAAATGGAAACTACATGTGCCAGCATGCTCCAGGGCTCAGTACAGACTAGGCATGTGCAAAGAAGCTCAGGGACAAGGAGGGGCGGAGCTTAATGGCAGAGCCCAGGAAAAGTGCATGAAAAACTGACAAAGTCAGGTCTATTTATAAAGATCATATTACTGTGATAAAGCCCGTTTTCATGTGAAAACGGACTTTATCGCAACAAAATGAAGTAATGCATATTTATAAACCATGCATCGCCATGGAAAACTACAGTTTCCATGGCGATGCCTGTACATTTTGCATCCCCCGCTGGCCCGTTCTTTTCAGAGCGGACCGGCGGTTCGTAATATTTACAAAGTCTGGGAGCGGAGTTTTCCACTCCGATCCCGGTGTAATACTAACGCCAGCTGAAGGCGTTAGGGGTAAGTACTCCAGCGATCTCCCCATATACCGCTCTTTTTCTCCCCCTAATAGCTGTTAGGGGAGACCACTGGAATACAGCTATGTGTGGAAAGTTAAAAAAAAATTTTTTTTTTTTTCCAAATAAATTTAAACTTAAAAAATAAATAAATACATATAAAAAAAACAATAACTGTAAAAAAAAATTTTTATAAAGAAAAACTTACCTCTCCAGGAGATGCGTCTGACTCTGAAGATTTCAGAGTCCTTATAAGAAGACACTGCACAGTTTATGAAGTATGAATGAAGTTTCCTTCGATGACCACAGAAATCATCGCGGGACCTCACAGGGCAGGTAAGTTTTGTAAAATTAAATGATGGAAGCTGTCAGGCTCGCTGTGAGGAGAAGAGAGCCTGGATCAGCTTCATTCATTTAAAAATGAACTTCTGTATATATAGACCCCATAGTGTGATTAGTTGAATGTGCTGTACATCACTGTCTGTACATATATGATGCAGGCTTAGTGCCAGGGCAGATTGTAATACATGTAATATGCTTAGTGTCAGTGACTGTGCATATATAAGACTGGTATAGTCAGGGCCGGATTATCCATGGGGCGATTGGGGCCGTCGTCCTGGGGCAATCACTGACATCCATCCTCTTACACTGTAGCCAGGGAGCAATGGGGCAGAGCATTCACATAGCACTCCTGTCCCCTGCCTGTACAGAGCTGGCTGCGCTATGCACAGCCACTGCTCTATGCACAGCCACTGCTCTATGCACAGCCACTGCTCTATGCACAGCCACTGCTCTGTTTACAAGGCGCCACGTGACCTAAGATCACATGAGCGTCACAATTCTTCAGAGCACGCGCCGTGGAGGACAGAGCCGGAGGAGAGGCAGCAAAGTATAGTTATAGTTATTATAATGTTTTTAAAGAAAGTGGAATAGGGATTTAAACAGAGAGGGGCACAAAGGCTGATTGGACACAATGGGGAGGCAATAGTGTTCTGGAAATAAAAGGATGGGCAATAAAGCTGAATGGACACAAAAAGGGAGGCAATATGGTTGGCTAGAAACACATAAAGGTGGCAATCAGTGTTATGATTTACTTGCGGCAAGGTACAGATTGCAGGTAAGATACGGACAGGCAAGACTGAGACAGACAGGGTAAACGTTAGGGTGTGACACACAGTAGCACCAGGATGCGAGGTCTACCTTCGGGTGGTGTTCACCATTGCCCCTGGTGGTGGGGTTGGGCTTGGCTGCGCCCCAAGTAGTAGGTCGCGACCCCTGGAGTACCGTGTGTGGAGATAGTAGAGAATACACCCTTAGAGCATACAGGTAAGTGAAGCAACTGTGGTACTATGTACCATGAGATAGTGCAGAGTAAAGGTAAAATGAGGCAATGCACTATGTGCCAGAGGTAAGTACTGCACAGGAGATAAACAGAGGGGTGTGAGGAGAGAGGCAGCAGGGTCTGACCTGAGTCAGACAGGTGAGTGTAAGACAGAGGAAACAGAGAAACAGGCAGCAGGGGCTGACCTGTAACAAACTACACCAAACACTGAACAGACACAGCAGACTAGGAAGTAACAGACAGGACTGACAAGACCGATTAAACTAACCAGGGCTCTCACACACACAAGCAAACAGCGGAAACCCACAAAGGGTTAACAGAAACAGTCAGGCAGGATAAACTAGGTAAATACAAATGGGACTGAACAGCAAGGTGGGAGATAGAGGGAATGGAGACACAAGGTATGAGGCTAGGTACCGGGCAAGGACAGAACTGGGGCACTCAAGAAAGCAAGAAGCAAATAGCACAAGGCAAGCGGTAACTAACAGAAAACTGGCACAGAGACACTAGAAAACTAGAGGCTATGACCAGCAGAGAATGTAACAGGTGGCAGCTAATTAAAGGGAGAGCCACATCCCCATTGGCTGCTAAAGGCACATGACAAGAAGGCTAGGGTAATCCAGCTGCCGGATGATTAAGCAGGTTTCCTAGCAGGGAGAGATGCTGCAGGGGAAATCAGGACTGGAGTACCCAGCAAAATAACAGAGGCATGATTACACGCTGCTGCCATATGCAGCGTGTAACAATCAGATTGACTGGATACAAAGAGGGGGCAATAAGACTGGTTGGACACAGAAGGAAGAGGCATAAGGCTGGTTGAATACACAGAAGGAGGGGGTATAAAGCTGACTGGATACAGAAGGAGGGGAAATAAGACTGGTTAGACAAACAGGAGGGAAAAATTATACAGGGGATGCAACACTTACCTTTTTGGTCCCTCCGGCGGTGTCTGGCTCTCTCCCCAGCATCTGTGCCTCTGGGTGTCTCCCTTGCGTTGCGCGCTGCATAAACACGTTGCGTGACCTTAGGTCACCTCAACGTCATTGTGCAGCGCGCACCGCGAGGGAGACAGTCGGAGTCACAGCTGCAAGGGAGAGAGCCTGACACTGCTGGAGGGACCACCGGAGGGACAGCAAAGGTAAGTTCAATGTTGCATCCCCTGATCCCCTGTATAAGATGCACCCGATTTTTTATTAAGTAAAGCTAAAAATAATATTAAAAAAATACATTTAAATGTATTTTTTTTAATTTAGGCTCCAAAAACGGGGTGCGTCTTATACAAGGGAGTGTCTTATACATGGGGAAACAGTCCACCTCCAAATACAGGGTGCTGCCCTTTGAATGCAATATATAGACGATGGAAAGCATTGTGTGTGTGAGAGATAAATATATTGGGGAGCGCTCTATGAGAGAGATATATTATTGGTGCACTGTGTGTGTGAGATATATATTGAAGAGCAGTGTGTGTGTGTGAGGGATATATTATGGGGTGCACTGTGTATGTGTGAGAGAGATATATCATGGGGTGCAGTGTGTGTGTAAGAGAGATATATTATGGGGTGCAGTGTGTGTGTAAGAGAGATATATTATGGGGTGCACTGTGTGTGTGAGAGAGATATATTATGAGGTGCAGTGTGTGTGAGAGAGATATATTATGGGGTGCAGTGTGTGTGTAAGAGATATATATTATGGGGTAGAGTGTGTGTGTAAGAGATATATTATGGGGTGCAGTGTGTGTGTAAGAGAGATATATTATGGGGTGCAGTGTGTGTGTAAGAGAGATATATTATGGGGTGTCGATTAAGAGAAAAAAGGTAAGATCACATAACTGATTGTTTTGTATATATGAACAACATATCATACAGATATTTTGGAAACATAAATTGAAAGGGATACTGTTAATACCTCATTAAGAAATATAGAGCCTGGCAGCAGTATGTGTTACAGGAACTCATTGTGTTTGATTTATACACACTGTTTTGCCATGTTCATGTTGTTATTGTTTTGTGGTTTTTAATAAAATTGTAATAAAGTTTAACAATTTATGGTTTAGGGCAGGGGCTGATATAACTGTGCTAATCCCGCCTACTTTATGGCTAGTCCCTCCTAGATTTGATTTGGTCCCACCCACATAAGGCCACTTCATGAGCACTGATCAAAAGTTTACATACCCCAGTTCTTAATACCGTGTATTGCTCCCTTTAACATCAATGACAGCTTGAAGTCTTTTGTGGTAGTTGTGGATGAGGCTCTTTATTTTCTCAGATGGTAAAGCTGCCCATTCTTCTTGGCAAAAAGCCTCCAGTTCCTGTAAATTCTTGGTCTGTTTTGCATGAACTGCACGTTTGAGATCTCCCCAGAGTGGCTCAATGATATTGAGGTCAGGAGACTGAGATGGCCACTCCAGAACCTTCACTTTATTCTGCTGTAGCCAATGACAAGTCGACTTGGCCTTGTGTTTCGGATCATTGTCATGTTGGAACGTCCAAGTACGTCCCATGCGCAGCTTCCGGGCTGATGAGTGCAAAGTTCCTCCAGTATTTTGTGATAACATGCTGCATTCATCTTGCCATCAATTATTACCAAGTTTCCAGTGCCTTTGTAGCTCACACATCCCCAAAACATCAGCGATCCACCTCCGTGTTTCACAGTAGGAATGGTGTACCTTTCATCATAGGCCTTGTTGACTCCTCTCCAAATGTAACGTTTATGGTTGTGGCCAAAAAGTTCAATTTTGGTCTCATCGCTCCAAATGACTTTGTTGCAGAAGTTTTGAGGCTGGTCTCTGTGCTGTTTTGAGTATTGTAAGCGGGATACTTTGTGGCATTTGCGTAATAATGGCTTTCTTCTGGTGACTCGACCATGCAGCCCATTTTTCTTCAAATGTCTCCTTATTGTGCATCTTGAAACAACCACACCACTTTTTTTCAGAGTCCTGTATTTCAACTGAAGTAATTTGTGGATTTTTCTTTGCATCCCGAACAATTTTCCTGGCAGTTGTGGCTGAAATTTTTGTTGGTCTACCTGACCGTGATTTGGTTTCCACAGAATCCCTCATTTTCCACTTCTTAATTAGAGTTTGAACACTGCTGATTGGCATTCTCAATTGCTTGGATATCTTTTTATATCCCTTTCCTGTTTTATACAGTTCAATTACCTTTTCCCGCAGATCCTTTGACAATTCTTTTGCTTTTCCCATGACTCAGAATCCAGACACGTCAGTGCAGCACTGGATGGAAGATGCAAGGGTCTTTCAGGAGTCCAGAAACTCACTGACCTTTTATACACACACACACGCACACTCATTACAAGCAAACCGATCACAGGTGAAACAAGAAATAAAATGTAAAGTGAATTTAATCAGTGCTAAAATCCACAGTGGGAAGTATCAGTGTGAACAATTATAAATATAAATATGAGCATAAGGAGTCCGTATAGAACGACAAATAAGTGAATAAACTATATAATTGATAAGTCCAATGGTAGATGAGGTAGATTTGATGCTTGTAGCATCACCTTTCCCCCAATGGGGGGTATGGACAGGAGACAAAATATAGATAACAAACAATTTATTAATACAAATCCACAATAATAAAAACATAAAAGAAGGAGATGGTAAAAACTCCTTATTTGCCGTTCTATACGGACTCGTTATACTCAGATTTATATTTATATTTATAATTGTTCACACTGATACTTCCCACTGTGGATTTTAGCGCTGATTAAATTCACTTTACATTTTATTTCTTGTTTCACCTGTGATCGGTTTGCTTGTAATGAGTGTGCGTGTGTGTGTGTATAAAAGGTCAGTGAGTTTCTGGACTCCTGAAAGACCCTTGCATCTTCCATCCAGTGCTGCACTGACGTGTAGATCACAGGTGAGGATGGTTACCTTTAGCAGCCATTCAAACCTGTTTGTGCCAACTTGTGTGCATGCTATCAGGCCAAAATCTCCAGGGTATGTAAACTTTTGATCAGGGTCATTTGGGTAGTTTCTGTTGCCATTATGATTTAAAAAGAGAAAACACAGTTGTTTGGCAATAAATGGCTTCACCCAACCACTAACCATGAGTGAAAGAAAAGTTTGTGAGTTATCATTCATATTCTCTGACAAATGGCCAGAAAATCGCAAATTCTGCTAGGGTATGTAAACTTATGAGCACAACTGTATGTAATGTGCTGGTTTCAGTGACTGTACATATATGAGGCTGGTCAGTGTTGTCTGTGTAATGTCCTGTGTATCTGTGTCTGTATCTATAAGTTGTTAGTATAGTGTTTGGACATGGTGTGATTAGTGTAAAGTGCAGGGTAATAAAGACAATACACATGTTCCTAAGGTTTAAAACATAAATATTTTAACTATATAAAAAGCTTTAAAATTCCATAGACAAAAAAAAACCTTGTGTCTTAACATGTCTGATTAGTTTCTTACAATGACACAAAATCTAAAGATCACGTTGAAACTCTACCATTATAACTCCAAAAAAAAAGTAAAACATTTAGGGTGGAGCCTTAATGGACATAATCCATTAAGAAATACAGACATGGTTTATCATCACATCCTGTGGATAGCTGCAGATTTGTCACTATCATGGAGTGAGATTGCTGAAATTCACAAAATGGTGGAGCCCTTAATTCTCAAATTAGTGTGTTTAAATGCACACATGCAACTCAAGGTCTGAACAGTTATATAACACAATTTAGTTATTCATTTACATTTACAAGGAAGTAGCTCTGTCAGGTGGTACTCAGAGCAACTGGGCAAAGTTGTAAGAAGGTATGATACCAAAAGGCCAAGGATATAATTTAATATAATATCTTGAGGGCTTAATGGCATATGTAGAAAATGCACCTTAAAGTCACTGAAAAAATATGTAAGCAACATAGTGATTCTATAGTGGGTAACTGTTACTCCCTAAAATAAGGTTGAAAACTGCTGCCCTATGTAATCCCCCAGTATAGCTTCCCCTTTACATACATTGCTAGATCATTAGCGATTTATAAACCTACTTTTGTGCAAGTAGTTATTTACTTAGTTGCATGGACTATATCCATAGTAATCAAACACACAAATTTGTGAGATAGCAGCTCCACCATTGTGTGAGTGACAGCAAACTCACTCTATGATAATGCTAAATCTGCATCTAACCACAGGTTGTGATGGTATATCATGTCCATTAAGACAGACATAATAAAAGGATTATATTTATATACAAGGGGTTATCACTTCTTGCACCAAGCCTCCTAATAGTAAAATACAGTGTCTAGTTATTAGTGAATATGATTATGAACAATAACATATTTAGAAAGTCTTTTTCCCCAATGTATTGGCAGCTCCTTTGTAAATCCTGATGTCAAGACTTTGTATGATGCTGCCAAGGAATAGTAGCAGCAGTGGTCTGCCGGAGCCGCTATCAGTGACGCAGAACCACAGCATGTTAATGATGTACTGTAACAGGCCACAGCTCTGTATCTAAATCAGATATGTATGGTTTGTGTGCTAAGAGCATTACTATATATATATAT
>WWET01000448.1:326047-339945 GCA_011038615.1 Limnodynastes dumerilii | reverse complement strand
GGGGGGGGGGGGGGGGGGCATGGTAAGTGTAGTGTGGGAGGGGGCTCCCACGCTGCAGTGGATCAGCAGACCGCTGATCCGCCCCTTTAAATTAATGCAGGCTTATGGCGGCGTAAGCTGCTATAAAGCCCGCACGACAGAGGAGAGTGACAGGGGGCGTGCACTCCCCTCTGTCTCGCGTAATTACACACCCCCGCACGCACAGAAAGCCGAAGTTTGCAACAGATGAAATGTGATTCCCCTGGCAATCAACATGGTTTAGCCCAGGAGTAACTAAGTTCAAGCACTTGCTTACGTCTGGATCCAGCCCATTGCCTGTACCTGTTTGAACCCTTATAATGACTACCAGACTCTGTGTCAGGAATGGTACAAAGCATTTGTTAGGTCTGTTCTGTGTTGATTAATACAGTGCTGACTATTGATGGCAGTTGATCTTCCATTGGTCCTGTGGGGGAAGGATTCTAAATATAATTTGTCTGATGTCTTGTCTACAGTAGCTGAATGCTAGATATGAAGTAATCTGTGGGTATGTTTGGTTTAATACTCATAGTTTCCCAAAATAAGTAAAGGGGATAAATTGCTTATAAATACTCTCTGTTTTCCAATTCAAAAGTTTAAGCTCAAAATAGAACTTGGTTATTAGTATTTCTCTTATAGCTCCAGGTATACAGGCAGAATGTGGAACGTGAAAGCAACCATTGGTGTAACTAAGGCAGCAGCTGCCTTAGGCTGAGCATTGTGCTCACTTATTGTGACAAAGACGGTTTTGTCATCTATTTTTCCTGTTTCTCTTCTGCGCTTGGATACCATGCATCATTTATAAGCCACTTATGTCTTTTTGCTATGTGTCTATATTGCACACATCCATTTTTATTTTATTCATTTGTACCAACCATATTACAGTAGTATGTTAAAGTCTTAATTCCTAGAAATGCATATAGTAACATTTTTGAAAGTGTGTTTAGTGAGTTCAGTGATTACCATTCCAGTTAGAATTTTTGTGCATATTCTACTGCATGAGAAGGCATTAATGTTGCTAAATAGGTCTCATTAACATAGACCCTGTAGATAACTCAAGGTAAAGTTCCTGCTGTTGCTTTAACACTGACTGGAGTCCTGTGTAGTTTTTTGTAATTACCTGCTATGGTAACACATCAGTGCAATTTAAAGGAACACTTGAGCTAAAATACAAATTTCATTTTAGTCAATGCTAAATGCAAGCTGATACAGGATGGGGCTGATACAGAGTTTGAGAATAAGGGCAAAATATGTGGAAAAAAATCTTGACTAAACCGTTTATGATATAAGGGTGCTAATTATTAAGATTTTTTTTTTATTTTGCATGCAGGAAAAATTACTTTTGCACATAGAACTCAAATACTGCATAGCTTTTATGTTTTATCTATCAGTTAGATTTGAGCTGTTAAATTTCACCTCAAATCTTATTCTGTTTCCAGGTTACATTTGCCTCCCCTTGCAGTCTGTCAGAGTTTTGCTCAGGTCTACACTTGTGCCAGTTTTGCTTGATTTTTAGAATCATATTGCATGCTGCCCTGGTAGTAACATGCCAAATGATAGAACCTGGACTGCTCTGTTTACTTCCCTCCAACTGAAGTAGTTGACAAGCTCAGTAGAGTTGAACTACACAACTGTGGTGTTACTTAAACTAAAGCTAAGTACACACTGCGAAAACATGTGATATATTTGAAAGATATTGCTAATTATTTAAAGATGACACCTTTTACCGGCAGCTCTGTGTGATTTCATCTCTTTGCTGAAATTGTTCTATCGTTTAATAGTAAAATTTGGCAGGAATCCAAATCAGTGATCCTATGTTCTTTGGAATTTATTATTATTATTATTATTATTATTATTAATAATAACTAACGTTTATTTATATGGTGTTACACGGTGACCGCAGTTTACACACTGATCAGATATCTCTGCAAATCCTTGCTTATAGTGTGAACAACAATCTTGTGAAAATGCTACACTGTGGACCCAGCTTAAATGTAGGAGACCTGGTATATGAGCTGTGTTTAAGTAGATTATGCTGTATACCCTCAGTCATATTCACAGACCTAATGCCCCTGAATTCTGCCTGTTAATGATAACCTTGTACTGCTATTCACTGCACTTAGTTCTCAGATAAAATAACTAAGCACTTCCTATTCAGGGCACAAAGTTGAATAGTTGGCATTGCTTTGTGCTTGCAAAAAAAAATAAATTCAAATTATTACAGTAAATGTTTTATATCTAAGAGGTTCAGTTTAATTTTCTTCTCATTAGCAATATACATGAATATATGTAGCTGACTTAAAGATGAAGGGCCAGATTTATTAAGCTGTGAGTTTGGAAAAGTGGAGATGTTGCCCAGAGCAACCAATCAGATTCTAACTATTACATACTAGAGAATGTCAGCTAGAGGGTCAGATTTACTAAGCTGTGAGTTTGGAAAAGTGGAGATGTTGACAATAGCAACCAATCAGATTCTAGGTCTCCTTTAACTATTACATACTAGAGAATGTCAGCTAGAATCCGATTGGTTGCTATGGGCAACATCTGCACTTTTCCTAACCCACAGCTTAGTAAATCTGTCCCGAAGTGTATGTTTATTTGTAGCATGCAAATAATAAAAAAAAAATAAACAAATAAAAAGCAGAAAAAAAAACAACATTTTGATTAATAGTAGAGGCACCTGCTGTTAAAAGGCTACATTGCACCTTCAGTGAGAAATGCATTCGGGATTTCATCCCAGCTCAAAACTTTGCAGTGGATGGTAGTTAATGCTATTGGATTTGTGTTCATGGATATCTGTAGTTCCATTAACACTGTTGCTCTGATCTTAGTAGTTTTTTGTCCGTTGATGTGTATTCTCATGTTTTTGGCCAGCCCACAAATGCATGCAGTGTGTATACTTTTAATATGAGAATACCTAGCTGAGGTATACAGGGATGTACTATATGACTTGAAATGTCTTTGCATTATCTGCTCTATAAGTTATTGGTAATATGTAGGGTGTATGCTTCTGGCTTGTTCTCATTTTGAAATGCAAATGCATGTTTCCTCATGCTGTCTCTTCTGATTACAAATTGCTGGGTGTGGGTGCTCTGCGGTCACTAGGGTCACACAGGTCAGAAGGGCCCTGAAGTTTTACGTCAGTGTTGTCCCAAGTTCACAAGGTGAGTGTCCTGTGTGATCAAGTATCTGGAGTCTAAAGAACACGATTTGGCTCACTGACAGCAAGATATCTTGCTCTTTTAAATCAACTTTATGATATATTTATCTCTGCAGCTTATTACACTTGTATTTTTTTTATGTTTTACATAATGGTGCTTTTTACTTATTACAAACCTAAGTTTGGTTGACTGTCTTAAGGTAGGTAATCTCATTACCCCCAACTTCCCACCTTCTCTCAGTCGTCTATACCAGTGTTGGCTAACCTGTGGCTCTCCAGGTGTTGTGAAACTATGAGTCCCAGCATACCTTAACTGCAAAAGCATAGCAGATACCTGACAAAGCATGCTGGGAATTGTAGTTTCACAACACCTGGAGTGCCACAGGTATAGCCAACACTGGTCTATACAGAAGGCTGATGCTGAATATCCCAGTCACGTTTTCTCCTTATCTGGGAATATAGTGAGCGAGATTACTACGTGTTGGATACTTATGGGTGACTGGCACTACATGAATGCTGCCTTTTGTCAGTAGCTTACAGGGAGTTTGTGGTCTTGTTATTGGTACAATGTGGTGGGTTTATTTCTCTCTTGAACTGTTGGCGTTCCCCAGGCAGGAATTTCCATTTTGCTATCTCGCACCCAGGCTCTTTCTGAGGACTATGCGCTACCAGTGTGTCAGGAATGCTTGCAATGCCAAGAGCCCTCTCTGCAGCGTGGCTGTGATTAGCACCCTGATGGTATTTTAGGAGGAGGCTCCCCTGTGAACAGATGGATTACTCCTTTTATTAAAGACTTTTTTTTAGCACAAGTATTCAGGGAGTGGAAGTTTCCTAACCCTGACATAAATTATTGGGCAAGCTTAACTCCTCTCTGCCTTTCCCCATTTTGTGGAATTCCTGATGATTAAAGAAGGGCATAGACTATCACACACATTTCTGGATCTGGCACTCATTCCTTCCCTAGGGATAAGAAAAAACGTTTAGCTTCTCAGCTTCTACAATTGCTGGTACATGCTCCATTGTATTGTGGTTCTGAAACCAGGCAGATGTAATGCTGCAGAACTTGTGTACACATAGCTTATGTACAAGACTAATTAAGCTGGTAACCAGTTCTCTTACTAATAAAGACCAGTGATATTGTTTGTCTATTGTTTAATTTAACTCCATTTATTTATTTGTCTTATTGCAGTTTTCTTTCTGCTACTACTTTGTAACATGCAGATAAAGCCTCCCACTCACTTATAATGACTTTAATAATGAGCAAACCTACATTTTTTATTTAGTGACAGTAATGTATGTAATTGACAGTGTCTTTCTATAGAAGTGTAACAGAACTAAACACAAAGAATTGTGGTGATCCCAGAGCTGGCAGTAAAGTCTTACTTGGTGGGGGGCTGCTTTAAAACATCTTTTTATTTTTCTGTGCAAACTTATTGCATTTAATCCGGGTGTGTTCCAAACAGAAACTAATAATAAAAACACATAAAAAATGGCAGAATATTGATTATTGGTTAGGCAGCTGTTCTATAAGTGTATTAAGACATCAACCATAAAATGGTAGTGTGCTTTAAAGGTGAGTTCATGAATTTGCTTTATTGATATCAGGATGGGACCTTAATTTTACAAAAAAAAAGTCACTGGATGGAAAATGGAAAAAAATAATGAATGAAGTGTCCGACTTTATATTCATTCATAATATTTCTTTTTTTGGTCCTGGGAATTATGTTTACCAGGACAGACTTATCTGTCATAGAGAAATGAAGATGACACAAACTAGTACTTACTGTACATTACTTGCTTTGTTATGAGGAGCAGAAAGGGATTTTGTATTATGTCTGCCTGGTGATTGGAATACGATGAGTTATTCAAAGCCTTGTTCTTTGCTTATTTTGCTATTCTCATCAGACGTGTTGTGATATGTATGTGGTTAATGTGTGTGTGAAATATATGTTGCCTTTACATTATTGGACTATGCATTTACTTTAAATCCGTATTTAATATTGTATCTTCTACAGTCTTATGTTTTTCCTGGAGTTTTGATGCTTTCTGTACAGAGGAATATGGTGAATTTTTTATGTTCCCTTTTAAATAATACCACTTACAAAAGTCACTGGCTAGGGATGCTGTTTTACAATGATACAACTGCAATGTGTATAACACTTATGTGAAGGGAAGGTTATATTAATTATTGCTGTCTTTATATTTAGGGCAACAGGGTGGTAATGACATTGAGGGTCTTTTTTTAAATTTAATTGAATTTTTTTATGTAGAACATTTGCGATATTTTGGAGTGTTAGATATCGGGCATGCTGTCAGCAGCGTAAACCTGTTACAGAGTCATTATATATAATTCCCAAGTGTCCATTTAATTATTCATTTCGTTTTCCTAAGTAACAATTTTAACTACAAGGAGAAAGGTGTCATTACTTATTTAGAGGCTGTTACCATACATGTATATTGATATAGGCTTTCTCTTTATTTCTCTTTGTTTGTAGGTCAGTCTTTAGCTAAACCTAACCAGAAATTTAAACACTACAGTTAACAAGCCTTCATTAAAAACATCTACTGTTTTATGTAATGTATAGAATATTACCTGTTTATTATTGGATACTATTTACACACTTCAAGTGATATTTAAAAAGGAGATATACACTTGTTAAGTAGTATATCAGAAGTAATACAGTCCTAGTATTTTAATAACTACTACCAGACTGCTTATTTTATTTACATTTTTTTAACAAAAAGATGAGTTTGACTGAATTTTGGTAGCTGGGATATTGATGTATTGTAGTCTACCGCATAATTCAGCACCTCCGTTTTACAAGTGTCAAATGTCTATGAGCTACTTTTGAGAATATTGTTGGTAGTATTTAAACTTTGTGTATACTTATGTTTTCATTTTTCTCTTGTGTAAGTAGCTATAAAATGCAGATCCCTATTCTGGATTGTTCACATACCTTTTCATGTTTAAAAGCTAATATGTAAACACTTTCAGATTATTGTTTAGTAGGTTTGCTAAAATTTATGAGAAATTAGAGATGTTGCGGTTGTAATCTGGTTGCTATAGGCAACAATGTTGTATTTCCTGGTTTTTTTTCCATTGATTTTTTTTAGTTATTTATATATTTACACGAGGTCTAAAGGAGGTGGAATATAATATTGTAGACCTTTAAACATACTGAAAAACGTTAGTTTACCTTGCAGTACCTTGTGTTTAAAACCATCTTTACAGCAATAAAATGATGTGATTTAAATGCATAAAGATATCTTGATAAGTATACCAGCATAAAATGGTAACGAAATAGAAACTCAAAAAATCTGTTATTCCATACCCTCAAAATCATGCAATCCAATTTTGGCACTTATATTGTTGGATAGCGGCACTGAAATGAACTGTATAGGAGCCGCTACATGCTTATCTGCAACTTCTTAATCAGACAATAAATGAGTTCTGAACTACTGCCTTTATGATATGTTATCACAATCAGTTTTTTCCCTTTTTTCTGTGTGTGGCTGCTGCTGTTAATTGGCGTGTTACTGAGGAGATCCTTGAACATATGTGTTTTGATATTTTATGTATTGGCTTGTACCATTTTTTCATTTTAATGAATTTAAGTATTTGCAATAGTAAGTAAAGCATGTCTGTGTAGAAACTAGCTTAGCCTTGCACAGATAATACTCTCATAATTTGCTATGTTATTACCCTACTTCTATGATAAGTCAGGGACAGAAGCCTTAGCTGGGTGTGTCTGGAGAATGTGATTGTCATTACTAAAGAATTTCATACAAATGAAGAAGTCATATATGTTAACTTTTCCCCAGTCCCCTTTTGTCAGAGTGTACAAAGACAGGTCATGATATTATTTAGTAACATGGTATTAGCTCAAAAGGTTTGCAATCAGTAAATTTATAGTTTTCTATCATTTAACACTCCACAGCGTTTTACCTTGGTATTAGAATGTTTTTAAGTGTATTGATTGTAAAGAAGGTCAGTATCTCCTTCTGGAGGAACACCGTTTTAAGTCAGGCTTTTAGGTTCCCATCCTCCCGTATTTATGTAAGGTTTAAGCTCCATTTCATTAGCATAACCTCCTATTAGAGAGTCTCTCTGGACCTCCTACATAACAACTGCATGTTGAATGCAGCATGTTGACTTCTGCTGCTGAGGATTGTGCGTTTGTACCAACTTGCCTTCTATACACAAGGGTCCTCTATTGTCTCCTCTCTGTTCATTGTTCACAATCTGGAGACTGTTGTTTTTCTCAAATTAATTAGCTGTCATTTTAAGAGCTCTAGATTGTATCAGCCAGCTACATAGTTAGCCGAAACTCTTCAATCATTTTGAGTTAATTAGCTTTATGCATATTATGGGCAAAATGACCGGGAATTTATATCTTGGAAGGCTGATAATAAAATGTGCAATAATGGGGGCCTTTCCTTTCTATAAAAGTGTGGACCTTTTTGCATAGGCACATGTTCTGTTAATAAAGGGAACTGTGTATGTAGCACCTGATATTTTTGTTGTCCTCTGTGAAAGCTTGATAAAACTTGTAGGATGTATGTACCCTTTGTTTGTGCATCCCAATAGGCCATGCTCCCAGCATATTAGCCTTGGAGGACTGAAACATCATATCTATAACTGCAGGAGAGTCAGGCGAGGAAAATGGGATTAGAAGTACGTAATGACAGTGGTAACTTTCCTAAGTGATGAGTTCCACAAGTGGGCATAGTAGCACCATCATTAAAACCATATAAATTCTAGAACAACAATTCCTTAATATTTCCACTTTAAAATATGTGTGAATTGCGAGTGTGTTGGACTCGGGGGACATTGCATAATGTGTGACCAGTCTGTCTTCAAAATAATTGCACGAGTAAGTCTATGTTGTTAGTATGCTGGGAGTCAAAGATCTGCAACACCTGGAGTGCCAAAGTGTGCCTGTGCCGACCTCCGACAACTGTAGCATATTTGTCAGCGCGAGAAAATGGTGTTAATGGAGACACTTCAGTTTTTGGAACTAAATACATGTGTATAATGTTAATTACTCCATTGTGTTTTTGCCTGACGAGTCCTTTCCATTGTTAGCAATGTATTTTTGTGGGAAGTACAAATATTTTCCATATTCTGTGCAGATGAAAGAGAAATGTTAAAATCCCAGTGCCCCCCCTTCCCTTATACCTAGAAGAGAGAAAAAGGCTTTTATTCTTAAAGCAAGGTTTGTTGTTGCAGCTGAGAGCTCTAGAAATTCCAGTTACCCTGGCCAGCCAGGAAAGCAGCAAGTGGATGCCAAACATTTGGAGCTGAGCTGATAGCTCAGAAAGGAAGTACACTGAAAGTTTCCTGTTGGCTAACACATTCTGTGGCATGAAGCAAATTGCAGAAACCTCACGTAATCCTGGAACAATTGAACAGGTATAGCCTGCTGTCAGCGGTTTGGAATCCTTCAGTCCCATGTTTGTGTAATTTGTTATATCAAATTACAGCTAATTAACATTATTTTTTTATACCAGAAATCCATTTGCGCACATTTCCTTCTCAACAAAATCCTATTTACTAACTACATTATAGGAATACATTTTGTTCACTTTGTTTTAATGTTTATTGCCAATCTTGAGTTTAAATTAAAGTGTTGCAAACCCCCTGCAACCAGAATCTTACCGGCCAGTTTCCCTTCTCTCTACAGATGTAAACATTTTGGCAAAGGTACTGGTGGTCCGACTTAATGCAGTCATTGCGCAGATAGTACATCCGGGCCAAACTGGGTTCATGCCTTGGAAGTCTACAACCACCAACTTGAGACGTCTTTTTAGCCATATACAGTTGTTTAGATCGGCGGAGCCAGGGGCTACGGTAGCGTCCTTGGACGCTGCCAAGGCCTTTGACTCCGTGGAGTGGACGTATCTCTGGGAGGTGCTCAGGCGGTTTGGTTTTGCAGTCAACTTAATTACTTGAGTCAGGCTGTTGTATTCTGCCCCTGCAGTGAGAGTGAGTGTAAACAGACCTACTACTATACCCTTTTTACTTGGTAGAGACACAAGGCAAGGCTGCCTTTTGTCTCCGGCACTGTTCGCCAGAGCCTTTGGCATGTCTGATTAGGGCGCATCCCTTGATACTGGGTTTACCGGCAGGTGATTGTCCTGATACCATTGCTTTATATGCAGATGATATCCTTCTTTTTCTCGGGGACGTGTTTGGTTCAGTGTGTAGTCTTCTCCAGACGGTTGATACCTTTGGTAACTATTCTGGTTTAAAAATCAACTGTAATAAATCTAGTTTCTTCCCCTTAGACGCTCAGCTGACTCATCAGTTATTACCTGGATGTCCCCTACAGTGGACCAACAGTTTTAAGTACTTGGGAATAGTAGTGTCTCCAGATGCCTCTGATTACATGTCCCATAATCTTGTACCTATAACAACCTTTTTTTAAAAGAAGGCGCATGTGTGGAATAAACATCCCTTGTCAGTGACGGGCAAAATCAATTTGATAAAGATGATAATCCAGCCCAAATATCTATATGCTCTTCAGCGTTCCCCCGTATATATATCCCCGATAAGAATTTTGCCTCCATTAACAGTCTTCTCTCCTCCTTTATTTGGGTAGCCCGAAAGCCTAAAATAAAAATTTCTCCACTTTCCCATTCTAAAAAGATGGGTGGACTTGCACTTCCTAATTTTAACATATATTTTGTGGCTGCGCAGCTGGTACATTTGAGGGAATGGTTAGCTGGAGACTCATGGAGTGGTGCACTTGCTGGTATGCTTTACTTGGCTTTATTATGCACCTCAGCAGGCCCTATTTGCCGGTGTTGTCTCTACAAAAATGCTGCCCATTGTTAGACAGGCAGTGGAGATTTGTAGGTATATTCATCGTCTACTTAAAGGAGATGGAGTTGACCTGGATACCCCATTGTGATTAAAAAAAACATTTTCGAGAACGGAAACCCCTTAGTGTCCACAGTTTGTGGTCTCGTTCGAATCTCCAATCTATTGGTCAGGTATACAGTCAGGGGCAGATTAGGTCTTTTGACCAGATCTGTCAGGAATTTAACTTCCCCCGTAATTAATTTTTTGCATACCTGCAGTTAAGACATGCTTTAACAGCCCAAAATCAAAATTTACATTTCAGTCTAGAGACTTTGCCAGCTAAAATTCTTCTTCAAAATTCAACCTCCCGGAAGACCATCTCATTTCTCTATAGGGCCCTTAATACTGAGGTTGCTCCTGATACCCTGATAGCTCTCTGCTCTAAGTGGGAAATAGATGTTGGTCCGTTAACTGAGAGAGCTGGTAGCATGTTATTAGCTGCACCAGGGATGCTACGGCGTGCTTGCAGTACCAGCAGGTGCACTACTATATACCTCGAGTGTATCATACACCTTTGGGATTGAATAAAATGGTGTTGTGCTCTGATTCCTACTGCTAAAGTGCGGCGCTGAACAAGCTGATTTTTGGCACTTATTATGGTCCTGTCCGAAGTTGGTGGCTTTTTGGTCCTCTGTCTGGAACTGTATTGATGACACGTTGGATATTCTTCCTGTCCTTGCTCCTCTGTTGGTGCTGTTTGGTGAATCCTTAGAAGAATCTTTCAGTGGAACTATTTATAAGTATGTGATGAATATCACTACATTAGCAAAGGTTGTTATAGCTCCGGGCTGGTTTGCATCCAATTCGCCCACACTACCTCAATGGCTGCTGCTGGTCAATAATACCATTAAGCACGAGAGATATTTATATACACAATGTCAGGCTATCCATAAATATCATAAGATCTAGGCTAAATGCTATAATTCTAGGTATTGTAATCCTGTTGACGAAGGTCTTTGATACCTTCTCCATATGTGTATATTCTCCTGCTTATCGCTTATGGAACCTGTGGGCATTAGGATTAAAGTGTTCCTTTCCTATGAGAGCTTCTAAAATCTTTGTTTACTATTTGATGCCCCCTCATATTTGACGCACTGTATTTATTTTATTTTTTTGTGTTTAATAAGTGTGAGCATAATTTGTCATCTCCTGTTGGACATGCTTATGTGACTGTACTGAATTGTATTACTGTAATTTGAGTACCATTAGTAGCACGGGGTGGTAAGTGGGGGGGAAGGGGTGTTTGGGGGGTGGTAATTCATGTTAAATGTACATGTCGAGTTGTGTTTAGCTCATATGTGTTTTGTGTTTTGTTGTATGTTGTTGTCTTATATTTGTGAAAAAATTCTAATAAAAATTACCCAATTTTTAAAAATTATAGTGTAGCAAAGGTATAACTGGCTTAGGGCTCACATTAAAATTGTGGATTGCAAGCTCTCAAGAGCAGGGCCCTTTGTCCTCTTGTCCTCCCTACTCCAGTCTCCTCTCTGCCCCCTCTGCGCTAATACTTGAATTGTTTTGTATTTTTGCCTTGCTGTCAACATTGTGCCATCACTTGTACCACCCTGTATGTGGTGTTTTTGTATGATCGTTTTTTATGCTTTGTCTGTACATTATATGTACAGCACTGTGGTCCATTTGCGTCGTCTTAAATGTAGACGATAATAACAATAATATATAAAACAAAGTTCTTTTAAATGTAATATGCAAATGCCCTGTCGATGGGTAGGTCTCCCAAATCCTTTTGCCCCATCGTCCGGCAGGCTGTTGAGGTGTGGAAACTGGCAGGGCAGCTTCTGGGGGGTGAGAAAACCGATACAGAGGTGCCCCTATGGCATAATAACAACTATCCCGAAATACAGGCCCTCAGTGTCCATAACACTACAGTCAGTGGGTCAGTCGTACAGTGTTGGTGTGCTGAAGACCTTGTGCAGCTACGGGAGGAGTTTTATTTACTCTGCATCAACTTTTTTAGCATATCTCCAGCTCGGGCACACCTTGGCATCGCAGTTTCAGGCTGGCCCTCCTGTCCTGCTAGAATCTGAGTGTCCTAAGTGGGGGTCGGATGCTGGATTTTGGCACCTACTGTGGGCTTGCCCTCATGTATATCGCTATTGGGAGGGGGTTTGGGCATGCATTAGGGTCACTGCTGAAGAACTCCCTCCATTAGACCCACTAACTGCTCTATTTGGGACATATGTTAAGGAACGGTTTACCATTATTACGTACAGATATATATATATATATATATTTTGTATCTGCTTTTTTACTTTCTATTTACATTAATTGAACTAAATGTCTAATTAGTTACTGAAAAACTGTGTATAGTGTGGTGTAAGAATGTTATGTGCTAAGAGCAACAAAGATTGTATACTCATAATACACTTTTTATGTGTACAATCCCCTTTCCTATATATATATAAAAAATTTTCCCACATTGGCCAATGTGATAATTGCCAGGTCCTGAATGGCACTAATCACACAAACCCCCCCAACCGTATCTCGCTGGGTTTCATTGCCGAATGACACGGTGGGTCATGGGCGGATCCTGTACAGTCAGGCTCTGCACAAGTACTATAGGGTGTGGACGAGACGATGCGAGTCACCATATGGAGTGACCTGAGCTATATCTGATATTGTTTCTACAGTGGTTTGGCCTGCTATTATTTCCAGATGCCTATGCTGATTGCCATTCCCCTTGTATCTTAAATTAGCCTAGTTATGTAAACTTGCTGATATGTACCTGGTACATATATGTGTGTACCCGTACAGCCATATGGTAGAGTAAGTTAAATGTGGGAAATTGTTTGTGTTATGTCTTGTTTTTTTTTATATTTTTTTTTCCTTTTTCTGTTTTGTGTAAAAAATCAATCAAAATTACTGAATAAAAAAAAAATGTAATATGTAAACCATTGCATTAACTAAATTCTGATAGATGATTTGTGGTTGTGTGTAATTAGTTTATTGTTCCATGACCTAGATTTGGTATTGGGGACTTTCATAAGAAAATAAAAATCTAGCAGTAAGTAGTGAAATATCTTTGCAGGAATAAAAGACGTCACTGTAAAAGTCATCTTACTTTACAGCACTATTATGTCACATCTTGGCATGTAAATCTAGGTGCTATTACAGCAATTTGTCATGTAATAAGCGCTTAGGCTGGTTAGTGTATCCATTCCTTTGTGTGTGTAATGTATATGTCTGTGTAATATGTAACTTGCCTTATTGTACATAATGGAATTCATTTTCTTGAATTGATGGACATTGCAGCACTGTGTCTGATATTTAGTTAATCCAGCAAAGTGACCTGCAGACCTCAAAAGTTTATTAACTCTGTTCAGTGAATCCTGTGAGTTTAGGCCACTTCTTTCTATTGTAGAAGTTAAATAGACATTTGAGGTTAGTAAGAAAAGTATTCTGAATGAATTTTTAATTTCTGTCTGATGTTTTTTTCTTCTTCTTCTTCTGGGTATATTTTATTTAAATATTAAGAGGAGTATTGGATATTTTTCCAATGACAACCAATCAGATTATGATTTTATGACTATTTCACGCAGTCTTAAATCTGGTTGCTGTTCATAATATCATAATTTTATATACCCCTTAAACTTAGTGCGGAATATTGTGTTTTTATGGGTAATAAAATAGAAAATATACCATATAAAAAAACTAAAAGGGGGTGTATGTATATGTGTGTATATAAATTTATTTTTTTTGCATGCATAGAGCCAGATTGCAAACAGTTTGTCTGACCTGGCCTTTTATAGCAATTTCTCATGATTAGATACCATCCCCTGGTATTGTGTTCATAGAGAGAGAGGAGGAAATCCTGTTTCCTCCAGCTTTGGAGCAGGA
>WWET01000448.1:306627-326021 GCA_011038615.1 Limnodynastes dumerilii | reverse complement strand
GGAATGAAGTTGCATTCACCAGAAGGGCATCTCTTCTGTAACCCTTTTGATGCCATATGAGCCTATTTTGCATTCCACATGGGTACTAAGAAAGGTGACAAGATGTGTATTTTGATATCATTATGAGAATGCTATGTCACCTATATTACAACCTCCCTTCTTTGCCAGCAGAAGCACACTGCATGTTACACTACATTCTGCCTTTCTGCTCCTTTATGTGGTTGCTTTATAATTGGCTGCTGTCAGGAATGCATCAAGGGGTACTTTATCATGATATAGACTTCAGTCCTCTAGCAAGGGAAAACCTATGTGTAAGGCACTTCACGTGTGTTTCCACATACGAGTTAAGCCATATACCTTACATTATAACTACAAATCTCTTCCCATAAAGCCACGTCACCCATCAGTTCTTGGTTAAATTATGTATTAACAATGTATGACTGTAAATCTTAACTACACCCGGGGATGCGGTTGCTGCTTGTCCTGTCTATCTAACTGCTTCCCATTTATGACCTGTTCTGTAAAATCTTGGTTCTGCTGCATTGAATTGACATTCATAGCCAAGCTTTAGAATTCCCTACCAATGCACATGGTAACCAATTCAGTCAGTCAAGTCAGTGTGGTTATCTGTGTATGGAATGACTTGGAATAATGTAGCCTTTCACCTATGTATATGGGTTATTGCAGAATACCATTTTATTAGTTTAGCCATTTTTTTTGAAGATCTTTAAATAGTATTTGGGGAAAGGGAGTGAGCGCAGCGTGTGTTAGAAGTATCATTTTGATGTTGGTGAACCTGTAGACAATGCAAAATGCTTATAGCAGATCGTTCCACTCCTAGCTCTCTGCTACAGCTACAGACTCTGCTGCATTCAATTTTTCCAGTGCAAACATATTTTCCCCTTAAAAGGAAGTGGAGGTGCCGAGGAAAGCAGGCATAGAGCCCGTCACTGCTTCCAGAGCGATTGTACAGCTGGCTTCATACAGCTTCCAGGAAGGAATAATTCGGAGCACAAATGCCCTGTCCTCAGCATTGGCAGTAATGGTGGCTTGGCATTATTAACCATTTGTGCAGGCGTGCTGTAGAAACATAGAAAGTGACAACAGATGAGAGCCACGTGGCCCATGCAGTTTGCTAGTTTTTTTTGGTTTTTTTTTCTAACTATACTGATCCTAGACCCTATTTGCTGTAAAGTTACATTACCCCAAAAGGCATAATGCTTCTGATCATTACATCCGTTAATACATTTTGCTTTTTGCAGTGAGAATGTTTGTTTTTAAATCTGGCTCTCCAGCTTGTATAAAATATTGGGAATGCAAAGGGTTATTTGACTTCAGATTTTGATCCTATGCACAATGAGTATACATTTTATTAGATGCACTTAAATGCAGTGCAGATGTTAAGAAACATATTGATTGTATGATATTCAAATAGAGGTTAAATAGTATAGTATACACAATCATTGTCTGTTTCACTTGCGTAAAAAAGGTAGTGTTTACATTTAAAAAATTCAGAAAGGAGAAATTGTACGGTCCAGAGTGGCTGTTCAAGGATGTGAGTAAGTGCAACACAGGTGAAGGTGTAATGTGAGGCAACGTTACCTCTTTACTCTGATATTGTGTTTATAGATTGAATTTATCTTCCCATGCAGTTCAACATGGTTTTTCCTCAGTTATACATTTAAACTGGGCATACTATACGCTGATTAACAATCCCAATAGACGGTGGCTGGTAAACAGGATGATTTTTCACTAGGGAAAGGTCCTGATATCATTGCCACTCAGCTCTCCTGCTGGGAATGATAATCCAGGCTGAAGAGGGAAGGGCTGTCAAGTCTGACAGGCAGCTCATGTAGCTGATAGGCTGTCAATCTCGGCACTGATTTATTGCATGTGCCTTGTGTCCGTTTTGACACTAATTTAGCTGCACGGGCCTCCTGTCAATCGTGACAGAAGGCCTATGCAGCTAGCTGATTGGCTTGCTGTAGACACTGTAGTCAGTAGGGTGTGTGGCATCTCCTCCCCTGGCTGGAGTTTCCCCATCTGTTTTTCTTCATAAATAGCAGCAGATATAACTTGCAATATGTAGAGCTTTCAGACAGATTGGGATTCCAGAGCATTTGAAAAAATATTGCAAGAGTGTGTATGCTCACGTGATTCAAGATTTTAGTGAAAAAATGGGTCGCTTTGGAATTAAATTGTACAGTATGGGCTGGGTTAGGCATTAGGTTGGGTTACGGGCATGTAAGTCGATTAAAATCCACATGTGAGATAGCAGTGTCATGGGAGTAAATGTAGCAAATGCACGTGTGGAAATTGCTCATAAGTCTGGATCAGGCCCATTGTTTCAAAGTTTGAACGAAGCCAGAAATTCCTTCCACAGCTTAAGCTGGGTGCACACTGGCTGTTTTATGAGCGATCAGGCAATTTACAGTAACACAATATACTCTCGATTTGAAGTCACAATTGGCCTCGCAATGCTACAGTACACACTACACTCCGTTTACTGTTAGATCTGTATTTTTCTCTTCCATAACACCCTGATTCAGCTATAATTTGAATGTGCACACCCACAATCCAGACCTAAAGCAGAAATGGAAGAAAAATCGTTTGAAGAATTGGAAGACTGTGAAAATAAGTTAGTCCCAAAAACCCAATCAAGCAATCCGATACTGATTCACACAATACGGGACAGTGCACGTTTATCATGTGATCTACACGATAATTGGAGCAGCATTGAGGTTTTTTTTTAATGACTATTGGGCCAATATCGGATGTTCAATGTTAGAGAGCTGACCTTAAGAGATAGATAGATACGAGATAGATAGATAGAGATATAGATATTATAGTTGTTCACTGAAGAAAGATCATTAATAGATCTGAAACCTTGGAACTGATATTGTTTCACTGGAATTATTCGATTCGCTGTTGTGCGGACCTTTCTGTTTTTTTTGTATATAATATGTATGTATATGTGTGTATATAAAATATATATAATATATACGCAGAAATTGTCACTCCTCCAGTCATGTAATAATGCTCAGGGTGCTCTCCGGTAAGTGGAAATAATACAATCAAGTAAATGGAGTCACTCAGGAGACTGTCAATCGGTGAAACAAGTGCCTATCCGGCTAATTTATTCCGGCGTTTTAACCGGATCTCAAGACTGTTTTTTAGGGTATATTAATCTATATCTATATCCCAATCTGTAGACAACTTGAAACCTCCAGTATGTACCCAGTGTTAGACTCGGATTGATCTTTCTCTTAAGCAACTGATTCAAGAAAACAAAACTCATCTTTTCAATAACAAACTTCTAGATCTCACTTATATGGCAGGATCTAGTTACTGTGCTTAAAGCCTAAAACTTGGGCAGCAGGGTGGCTCATTAAGTAGTACTTTTCCTCACAGCGCTAAGCCCATGAGTTGGATTCCCGGACTAGGCCTTATCTGTGTGGAGTTTTATGTTCTCCCCATGTCTGTGTGGGTTTCCTCTGGGTGCTCCAGTATTCTTCCACATGCCAAAAACATACTGTTAGGTTAATTGGCTGCTGACTAAATTAATTCTGACTGATGTGAATGTCTAATGTTCTCTAAAAAGCACTGCGGACAACTTGTGGCGCTATATAAATAAGTGTTAGTAATAATAATAACCCCAGATCTGCTTCATTATGCTGTCCGTGACCCTTTGGGGCTGATTCAATTGACGGCGAAGACGGGAAATAGTGTGATGTGTGATTATTTCTGTCTATCACGGTAAGAACATTTTGCAGACTTTTGCACGCAACTCTTTGAGAATCCGTGATGAAAAAAAAAAAACTGCGACCAAGCTTCGCAGGCAATTTAATCGGGCCCTTTATGTCCTAGTGTTTATGTGCTGCTATTATCTGTGTGTACAAGAAACATAGTATCAATGATAATACAAATGGAAACTGCTGAAAGACTATACTTAATAGATTACATTAGTTTTAGAGAAATGAATCCTGACTGTTCACAGAACGGCTTCCTCTACTATATGTAAGTGACAAGTACAGTATATTTCTTTAAAAAATGCATGTGGTAATAATCTAATTGAACTTCGTTTTAGAGTATGCAGCAGGGGAGGGGTGGGCAAGGATTTTTGGCACCTTTCCACCTGACTTATTCACCTGCAAGATTCTTTTGGGATGTGGGTTATATCAGGCAATTTACAGCTAAGAGAAATGTGCAGTAACTTGCATGAACTGGAGGAGTGTGGGGCTGGCCAATCACAAGCTCTAATTCTCCTGTCTTGTGTGTTTATTAGGTTTGGGCTCCAGCCCAAGATTCCCAGCCCTTTTTTATTCCTTTTCATTCCTGTCTTTCTCTGTCAGTGATGCCTGAAGTCGGTCTGGAAGCAGATTTTGGTTGGAAAAAGAATCTTTTTAATGCTGTTTCTTTCTGCTAACTTCATATTCGTTTAAGTTACAAGCATATCTGCAATTCCTCTGGAGTGTTTCTACTGTGGATATTCATTAAACTTCCATGAAGCTGGATTAATACAAGATGTGCTTCTACCTGGCTACTTAAGTCTTGGCTTTACTAATGTTGTGTCTCAGGATTTGACGAAGGGGAAGTTTTACCTGGAAACGTGCTGCTAGCTGCAGTATTGCTCAGACTTTTCTTTTGATGGTCGGGTCAGTGACAGTGACAATGAAGTACAGAGCAGCGGTGAGATTACTAGCTGGGTTCAGGGGATTAAAGACTTTAATAAATGGTTGTTGCCCTCCACATTGTAATGATGAGCATCTGATCTGCTCTATATTGAAGGAATGTAGTGAGCATTTGTTGTTTATAAAGTTTGGAAATGTGATCAGCCTCAATCACTTCAAGCTGCTGATTCTATAAATGGTTGTTTACATGAAACAGAGGAAGTCTTAATACTGGTGCACTTGGAAAAATAGCTTTGCTGCTTTCTCCAGTCCATAAAATCTGTGTACTGGATCTTGTGAGGCACAAACTTCTCACATAAGTGCATTAAAAAGGGTTAATGCAGGATGACTTCTTAGAGGGTGATGTAGAACACCGTGCTATAAGCTGTATACAAATGCCCCCCAAGTGGTACCAAATGTTGTAATTATACCTATTTGTGTTCTTTACCACACTTTGTCATCTTTCTGCTATGTATGTGGGTTTGTTCTCATGTTACTCCCCCTTGAGTACATTCAGCAGAATACTGTTGGGTTTGTTGCTATTTTGGCTTTTTATCATGTTGTTTTTTTATTTAATATTTACTAGTTTCATGTAACTTTACTAATTAAACTAGCTTTTGTGCTATTCCAGCTGAACTTAATAGGAATTGCAATAGCATAGAAACATAGAATGTGACAGCTGAAAAGACATACTTTTCCCCTCCAGTCTGCCCAAGCCACACTGCCCTTAGACCCTGTTTGACTCTAGATTTAGATTAAGATTTTTTTTCCAAAGCATGTTAGAACTGTCCCTCTACCACATCACATGGGAGATTATTCAGTTTATCAGCTATCTTTTCAGTGAAGTAATTATGCATCACATTTCCTGTAAACCTACCGCCCTCCAGTTTATATGCATTCCTTCTGTGTTCTAATACACCTCATCTGTTGAAAAACGCCATCCTCCTCTATCCCTTCTCTGCTCCACCCTGTACATGTTTAGTTCCTCTCATTTTTCTTTGTATGTATTGTGATACAAGTGATGCACCATTTTATCTGCTCTTCTGTGCCAAGTCTCTAATGTATTTGTGTTATTCTGGAGATATGACCTCCAGAACTGAATAAAGTATATAGGTGAGGCTGTACCAATGACCAATGAAGTGTTGTTACTACTTTTCTCTTTCTGCTACTAATTCCTGTGCTTATAACTACATCTTAAAGATTGTTAGATTTCAGTTCCTAAATGTCTGCACTGCAGGTAGCCTTGTGTTAGATATACCATGCTCCTAAATCTGCTGAATATGTAGGTGGTATTTTGGAAGAACAAAATTTTTCGCTTCTAAATTTAACGTAATCTTATTTGACAATAACTGCTTCTGGATAGTCTTGCTATGTGTTTTTTTGTTTGATTGATACACTGCATGTGACTTATGACAGATTGGCAATATAAGCTTCTCTGGTCTTATGGTCATGATAATTGTTGTTTGTTTTTCTTAGGACATAAAACCATTGACCATTCCCACTTCCTTAATTAGTAAATAAATACCTTTTAAACAGTGAGCATGACCTCAAGTAGAGCTAAAACCTCATAAGGGTCTTGGAAAAAAAATATAGTATTGGCTTAATCTGCATAAAATACATTTCATTAGTCTGCCAAAGTAAAATAAATGTAGTCTATGTGGAGAGAAAGTGAATACTTGTGGAATGGTAAAAAAGGTATGAATAAAGTAATGGCATCACAGTCCCTTTCCATACAGCAGCGTTGCTATTAAACTTATGTGAAAGAATTGCCATTGTGCTTTAGAAGTTTCATTATTACGGTAACACTTTAGACAGCCGGTTATACTGGAGTGAGCCTTTCTTGGTGGTAACCAATTGCAAGTTCAGCCTTTATTTCCTATTACCAAAGATGTCCACACCTCACCATCATGCTCTCCGTGAATCACCTTTCTATAAAATGAGTTGTGCACAATGAACAAGTGAGTATGAACTGTATATGTGCCTAACGTTTTCCTGACCTCTGACTTAATGACATCAGACTTTCTATAGCTGTAAATATTATGAATACACAGTGTTCAAATGCTTCACTGGTACCACTTCCACCAGGGATTCTTCTATATGCATTGAGGTTTCCAGGCAATCCTAGTGGGTGTTAATGTTCCCTATAACCAGAGCTAGCCATTTTTCCATTCCTATGGATAGAGTTGCCATCTAGTTATATTTTTAGTAATTGGGGTTTGCTTGTAACTAGCCAAGAATAAGGGACGGGATCCAAACCTCTGCTTCTGCTTTGCTCGGAGCTGTGTTCCGCTCCACTCCGCAGGATCGTACCTTAAGTTTTGTGCACTGTCCCCACATAAAATGGAGGATGGCTTGAAAATCAGGATAGGGTATAGGGCTGAAATACTTCCTTACTGTGAAGTTTAAATAGAACCCCCACCACCACCTTGTTGATGAAAGAACACTTCAAGCATGGAAGTCTGTATTCTGAGGGTCCAGAAAAGTGCTGCAAATCTGCTGTGTGTGCGGTCACAGAATGATAGTACTGCAAGAGCAGTAATTGCCCTCATTTTGTAAGTCTGAACCCTGTTCCAAGTAGTGGGAGCCCCCGCTATGATGGCTGTCTTCCAAAGTAGCAGCCATTTTAGATTTTTTTTTTTCTGAATGGGTGACTATTCCAATTGGTAATAAAGGGTTGGGAGAGAACGGCGACCCACAACTGGTCCAAAAATTAAACTTTATTTTAATTTTTGTGGTATCAGATCCAGTTTATTGATTGAATATGCTGCCCCGGTGGATAAACTTGCTGCAGCATAAACTTGTAGAAGTATTATCATTTCAGCATTGGAGATTTTTTTTATATAGAGATGTATTTACTTTTAAAGGAACAAAAACAGGTCTGACTCCCCATTCCAAATACTAATATCTGAACAAAGTACCGGCACTCTCATTAATGTTAAAATACTTACTCACGTAATTGTAGACAATAATTACCCAAGGAAATGAGACTTGTGATCAATCCATATTCTCCTAGCAATAGGCTGAGTTTTTTGGTTCATATAGCAAAAATCCAATGTTTCAACAGTGTGCCATTGGTTTTCATCAGGGTGTGCACTTAATGCACTTAATGCAGTATAGTGTATGAAAACACAGTACAGTGTTTCATTAAAACACAGCATCATAGGTGGACACTGAAGGCTTGTTTTTTTTGCAGTTGATACAGGTGCCAGTGCTACTGTTACTGTGCTGTAAACAGGCTTGTTTTACTTACCTTACCATTTCTCTGTGACTGTAGCTGAGCCAGGCTCGCCTATCTTTCCTATCTTCACTGCGAGCCTGGCACAGAATTTACTATTACTCAGCCCTCCGACCAGGTCTTGCGATGATCTGCGAGGTCATCGCAGGACCTTTCATTCAAACGAACTGTAAATGAAGCAGACTCTTGACACTGCACGCGCAGTGTGTTCATGTCAGGACTTTGAAATCTACAGTCAGGCGTCGCCATGTCAGGTAAGTTTTTTTTTTTATTTTTATTTTTTTACTTTTTTCTTTAATTTTAATTTGTTTATTTTATTTCTAAAAAAAATATAACTTATCGTTTTTCTATATTTTATTTGTTAACATACATATATGTGCATTGTAAAGGGTGCGCTGTACTATTGAAAATGGACAGCAGCGTTTACTTCCTGTTAGCAGGTTTGTCTAGATATTGAAAATAAATGCTTTGTACAGTGTTACAGAAGTATTGAAAATGATTATAGTAGAGGCAGGATGACTTAGGGCAGTGTCTGATGAAAGAGCGCTGTGTCCTCTGGGATGTAGATCGCATTTGTCAGATATAACGGTCTCCTGACAATACAAAAGCACCTTTTTGGAAGTGTTGCTCTCCTTGCTGCTGTTATAGATGACATAAGGCACAAAGGGAAGGTTAGGATTTTAAGCTATGGATGCTAAAGGTTTTTGGTCACTGGTGCAGGAAAAGCGAGCGAATCTGATTCCAAAAGGCTACCATCTATCTGAGCATGAAGAAGTCTCCTCTTCACCTGCATCTGAGGATGAGAATGAACCTGCAGGTTGCTCATCTGTGACTAAGATACAAGTCATTGTCACAGTGGAACCAGAGGTAAAAGTGTAGCCTATCTCGTGTACTGAGCCTTTGAGTTTGAAAATATATATTATAATTAGAATAATGCAACTTGAAGTAACCAGTGCTGTGTGTTTTACCTTTTGATACTTGCTGTCTTGTAGCATTATGTACATTATGTTTGTAAGGAGTCTGTTTCTTGTTTTTTCCCTGTGCTTTAAGCATTGTAACCTTAGGTGATGTTGACATTACCTGTTTGACTTTAATGATTAGTGTTTTGACAGTATGTTTGGAAAGCATCTGTTAATCTTGAGTTACAGCGAGCTGGGAATAGAATGATACATTTCTAATAGCCAAGATTTCACCTGCATGCAAACTCTTTACCAAAGGCTAGTGAAGCAAAAGTACCAAGTGACCAGGATGTAATCTGTCCCAGGATGATGAAATCCCCAAAAATTGTCTTTGTAGGTGCACGGAACACCTGGTTAATTCCTGGGCTATTGTGGCATTCACTCTATCCTTTTCCTGTGGCTAAATTGCTGTGTTTGTTCATTGGAAGTTAAGATGGACGTGAAACAACGTTGCAAGATGAAACTGGCGCTAGTCTGGCTACCATTTGTTGTCTTTTTTTTGCAGCCAGGCACAAAGAAAAAATCAATACTTTCCACAGCACAAGCTAAAGTTTTTGTAGTTGAAATATTTGTGCTCGAATCGATTTATTCCTATTTATTTTCCCTGTTAATTTTACAGGTATACAGTCTTGTCCAATTAAAGCAGGTTTTCTTACAGGCACACATGTGGCTTTCATCATATATATGCTGCTCCTGTTGTGTTTTCTAGTAATAATCACCTTTTACCTCTCTCTGTGCAGTGGTGTAGCTTTGCTTCAAAGGTCTTGTTTTGTAATTAAGGATCATATCATCAACTGCTCAAAGGTCAAATAAATCCACTTCAGTGGCCATACACAAAAAGATCATTCTTCTAATCCACAAACCATCTGACAGATTCAGACCGTTTTGTAAATACTTCTACTTGATTTATCTTCACAATTGAAAGGCTGTGTATATTGATCTGACAAATACCTACAGATCGATAATATTTCATGTCCGCATGTTGACAATTTCCTTAAAATGGTCTAATTTGCCAGTCTGTCTACAGCTGGTCACACACTGGAGGATTATCTGCGAATTATTGTGCAGCACACACAAAAACCATTAAAAAGCTCCAATATCTTACCAGTGTGTACCGTCCCTTGATTCTGCAGAGTTCTCTGAAACCGCATCGCAGGATTTGGTTTTTGGAACAGGGATGTCACAATGTTTGGTGATCTGCTCCGTGTGTACACTGCACAGACCTTCAATGTAACGATATCCATTTATGTTGCATCAGTAGTCCTTCCTTTGTAGGTGTGCATGTTGTTGTAGCAATAAGTTATGGGGACAGTTTTATACTGCATTTACTGCTATTTCGTTTCCATAATTCGTTTCACTTTAAATCAAGCCTCTTGCGTTATCTCGTTTATATGTTGCCGGTGTGTATCCAGCTTTAGTGTCTGGCCAACAAAACAGTTTTGTGTTTTGAGCTACAAAAATACCAAATTATTGTAATTGAACATATGTTGTATCCATGTACTTTACATTATCCTTCAATCCAACGTATATTTTTATTATTTTAGATCGTCCAGCTGTTGACTGATTGGTCCAGTTATCATTTTTTTTCTTTAAATATATTTAAGTTCTATAATTATACATTTGAAGGGAAGCTGATTCTGGTTAGTTCTTTACATACTCCAGTTTTGATCTAGCCCATTCAGTTTGTTATCAAAATATATATTTGTTTGAAAACTGTATGTAGCTGACCAGCAAAATAAAACCATAAAAATTAGGAGGGGATCAAGTTTAAAATCAATAGAACAATAAAATGACATAGTGTAATAGGTTTTTATGAGGCAGATAATAATTTAGGCCATATTCTGATGAGGAGTCTGACTGTTTTTATGAGGCTGAGCTTACTGGAGTTAATCATGTATCGACAAGGATTCTCTGCACTGCTCTGCATTACGATTGGTTGTTAATTGAGGATATTGAATATTTTTGTAGATATCTGTTTATGAACATGCTGTAAAAGTGAGAACCATGTTCATCATTCTGTCTCATTCTGCAACCCCTTTATTTTTTTTAATTAGCTCCAGAGTTGTCTATCCTGCCATTGCAATAGTGTATTTTAGATTCCAAATAACGCAATAACATTCTAAAGAAACCATTTTTAGGCTCTGTAGGTTGACATATTAGGATATATCCTTTAGCCAAATTCTTTTCCCAGAGTACAACATACCTGGTGCATATACTGGAGACAGACGTTTATCGCTAAATACATTTGAGTAAATTGTAGTTATTAGTAAATTGCTTCATTATATTGTTCCTCTTTTTTTTTTTTTTTTTTTTTAAACTCTTTTTTTTTTTTTTTTTCTTTTTAAATGAGTCAAGTGGAAGAATTTAAAGCTGCGCTATACTTGTGTGACTTGTGTGTTGTGTCATCTGCTTTACATACACTAATCTCGGTGACTGAGGGTTTTTTCTCTTGATTTGCTTATTAATTTGGCTGACTTTTCTGTTGCTACAGGCACATATCTTGTGTTTTGCCACAACAATATGACGAGTGCGTGTATGGGGTCAACTCATGTTAGGGCACCGATATAATCTGTAGGAAACCGTACTGTGCAGGCGTGCATCTGTGTGCTTTAAACACATAGAAATTGCACCGTTTGAGCGTTCCTAATATCTGAGATATCTATAGAAATACATTCTCATTTTGTCTTAGAAGCTTGCACAATTACAAGTACTTGTGTGTGTTTCCTTTACTGTAACTGCTGTGAAATAAGCCACATGTTGTTTTTCTTTTCTTAGGCTCCAGCAATTGACGGGATCCGGATAACCATGGAGAGTGCCTTAACAGCCCGAGATCGGGTTGGTGTCCAGGACTTTGTCCTATTGGAGAACTATACAAGTGAAGCGGCCTTTATAGAAAACCTGCGGAAACGGTTCAAGGAGAATCTGATTTATGTGAGTTGCTTCTATGATTAAGGGTGTGAACGTGTCACTTTCCCTCAGTTAAAGCCCTACAGATATTGACTTGTAATTAAATTGTGCTAAAATAGTCATTAGAGACCGATGGCTGTATAATTAAGACTATATTTAGGAAAGGGTGTAACAAACCCTAAACACACTAATCCCTCATCTCGAATTTTATAAAATGCTAATAAAGGCTAGTTAGAATGTTAGATGTCTCCTCACGTTTATAGCAGTAGTAATAGCCCTGGATCATCATATGAAGGCTATACAAAATGGAGGACAGTACTCTCATACAGAGTTATTCCATGCAACTAACAAAAAATATTTACAAAAATTAGGATTTGACTGAATAAACACTTCAGACATTTACCACCATTAAATAGATTACTAGCATTTAATGTTTTGACCCCATAATGTATTTTTATATTGACAGATTTTTATATAGCACTATTCTAATAGTAACTAGAAAACACAAGGTCTCACTTCTAATGAAATATATGAAATGTGTGCAAGTGTATATATAAATGGAAGTGGTGCAGCCAAGGACCAAAAGTGACCACTGTGTAACTACAAAGAACATAAGAGAGGTCCATATCTCCAAATGCACAGTCTATAACACTATGTGTCAGCACATACATAAAAAGGAGGTTTAGTTCACAATATAGCTATATTGGGTTAAGCTCACCTGCCCAGCATCAAGGCACCTCCTGTAGGTGAGTCCCTATCCATTTGCTATATGTGTACACAGGAGGTCTGTTTTGACATTCATGCTATTTGAAGAGTGTGCAGCAGCCATATTGGGGAGGGGTGAGGCCAAATTAAAACTAGTAACAGTAACAAGTAACTGTTACAATCATAATAGGTAGCATATTTTTGTTTTATGTTGGTTAGTTTTTAGTCTACAGCCAGTTAGCCTTCTAGCCTTTGTTTTGGAGTGGGTTGGGGGTTGGGTACTAGGAAACCTATGCAGTCACACAGATAAAGCCTTGTATAGGAATCAAACTCACTAGTGCTAACCACTAGTCCATACAATATTTTGCTACCACCTCCAACCTGCTATTAATTACTGACCCTCTCAATATTGAGTAATAACTATTTACTGCTACTCCACAACATACGAACTATACACATTCCATTCATTCCTCTAAAAAGTCTCCTCCCTATATTAAAATCCCATGTTTAAATGGCTAACTCCCCTACCTCGCTTACCAGAGTGTGCTAGGAACCTTATCCATAAGAAGAGAATGGTAGGAACAGAGTGTAATAGTAGAGGGCTCAATCTACTTCTTTCTCTGAGTATTGTGTAGACACCCTCCCTGGAGGCTATTACCCTAACAGGAAGCAGTCACCAGGCTTTCTAAGCAAAGTCTATAAAACTGTTGACCACTCATAGCCTGGTGCCCAAGGGCTAGCTCCAGACCCCCGCACTCTTTACGTGTCTGCAGGGGTCTGAAATTACACATCATAGAGGGGAGTGCATGCCCCAGCACTCCCTCCTGACCCCATCATTTAAATGCCTATCGTTGTCTGTAAGGTGGAAATATGGCAATGGTAAATAAAAGGTGAGCACCTTCATCGAACCTACAGATGTATGTAAGTTAGTTCCATGTGTCTGAAGATATGCTAGCGGAACATCTGGCGTGCGCATGCAACCATGTTCCTTACTTGCGTAAGTCCCCTGTTGGACTTGCTTCTAATTTTGGCCCCAAGACCGGGACAGCGTCTGCTCCGATTAAAATCTTGCATTAGTGCATCAGTAGTACTTCATGGTTCTAAACTGACCATATCAGAATCTCATTATATTGCTGTGTACAGTCTCATTTCTAATTTTCTAAACTGAATGTTTTTTCTGGTGAGATTCTTGTAAATGTCCCTAGTAACATGACTTATCATGTGCACAGATATGACGTGCTGGGTTGAATGGAGCAGTGTTCACATGTCACTATCAGTGTTTTGTATTTTTTCTTGTGTGGGAAAGTAATGAATGTTTTCTGATAAAGCTGTTAGTCACTGTTATTAAACAAACAACTTTTAAGTTAAGAAATGTTGTTAATTTACCCTTCATTATTCAAGCTATTTTAACCAATTTCTAGCTGTTTGTTACATCCACGTTTTAGAATGCCACAACTTGCCCTATTTTGCTATCTAACGCTTTCCTCTTTTGTGACCATGTCTGTACATTTCATGTTTTCCATTATAAGGGCTGCGTCCTCTGCCAGCAAATAGCTTGGGAAGAGCAGGGCTAGCAGGATGCAGACTAAGCTGATTATAAGTGCAGGCAGTTGCAGATGGGAAAATCTAGCATATGAAGCCTAAATGCTGCCATGCCACAAATAGGAAAAACATGGGGAATTTGGCATACACACTTTAAGAAGCACTATTTAATAAACACATTGCTATACGCCATCCCTACTTACCTTTCTCCGTTCTGACTTGACTTTGTGTTGCTAGAATAATTAAGCAATAGTTCTGTGTGTTTTAATTTAATAATATGAAACTAGACCCAGATTTTCAATTTTTCCGTGAATTTCAGGACCCTGAAAAATTAGATCTTTGATCCTGTCCACAGTGATTCCTAGTTAATAGATGTTTCAAGGTTGGGTAGAGAGTCTTTATTTATTTTGATTGTTGAAGTGCATGCTTATGTATGACTGGCTAAAGCAGAGTAATTTAGGCTTTTATACTTGGAACTGTATAAATACTCCAGAGCCTAATGCAGAGGTGTTTGTATTTCACTGTTAAAAGCAGGTGTGTGAAAAACATGCTATTTGCATACAATGAGGAGTCAGGCTGAGGCAGTGAGGCAGCCAGCAGTCTAATGTGCGTGGATGTACTTACACCAACTGTATATTTCAGCTGAACACAGTATATTGCGAGCCATTGACGAGTGTACTGTCCTTACTGACAGGGTGATATGCACTTAGAGACGGATAAGATATGGAAAGGGAAAAATGGAGATGTTGCCAATAACAACCAATCAGATTCTAGCTGACATTCTCTAGTAGGTAATAAGGAAATCTCATTGGATGCTAGGGGCAACATCTCCACTTTTCCTTTTTCACAGTTTAGGACATCTAGCTCTTGGTCGGTCTGCATACATATCATTTCTGAGAGGTTACAGGACAAAAGAGAACACCACATGCGACCCTCATGTCCTAGTAGGTGGTTTCAGAGGACCGTGCATTAGACTTGGTTCACATGAGTTCTTTGTGTTTCATGTTTCCATTGCAATATATTTTAATAAATTCCTCTGTAAGTATCAATCTTTTACAAATACAGAGACTTTCATTAAGGTATGCAATTAGCACACAGACCAAATAAATGTACCTTTAGCTTCAATGATACCAGGCCACAGTAGTATTATGAACACCGTTATTTACAGTAAAGTAAAGCTGGCCATACACTAGAGCGATTATTGCTCCCAGCTTGTGATGGACAATATTTGGAACCATTTTCCCCTAGGGGAAGGTGCTGATATCGACGCCACACACAGCAGAGGCTTGGAGCGATCATTTCTGGATGAGATCATGACATCAGTCTCACTCTGATTGGTTGGAACTCCTGTCAATCTTGACAGAAGTCCCATGAAGACAGCCCATTGGCTGACTAAACAAATTTCTGGATTAATTTTTGAAGACTGAGAGGTTCTATAGCGCTATGTAGAACCTCTCACACTTACAGGCTGCACAGCGCTGTGCCCTCTCTGTGCAGAACCTCTCACACTGACAGGCTGCACAGTGCTGTGCCCTCTCTGTGCAGAACCTCTCACACTGACAGCTGTTAGTGTGACGTGTTCTGCAGCTAGTTCACAGTAGTGTGTGGCACCTCCACCTCCTGGCTGCAGTTTCCCCGTTTGTCTGACTCAGTCAGACAGACAGATGGGGAAAGTACAGCCAGGATGTGGTGGTACAAGGTTCGATAATCGGACTTGCTCACGCACTATAAGATATCGCCCCCTTTGAACGATAATCAATTGGGAATACCCTTCGATCAGATTATTGTCCCAGAGCCTGTCTGGGATGATAATTTGAGGTTTTACAAATCCGTCTGTACCACACACTAGAGCCATTTTTGGTCCGATCCACGATAATTATAGGATCGGGCAAATAATCGCTCTGGTGTGTGGCCAGTTTAATAGAATACCCCTGTTACAGATTTGTTTGTTACCACTGAAAAGTATTTTCTAAAATGTAGCCATGTTTGTTACCTACAATAACCCTATACCTGTGTACAGATGGGACTTATCAATGTTGCTATTCTTATGTATTAGATTGTTTTGTGTGATTTTTGTCAAAAAGCCAAAGATCTAAATAGATTCTTCTGTTAACGCCCCCTCCTTCTAATGTGCTAAATATTTATACTGTAACTCCTAGGAAAGATAAATGATGTGGAGTATGCAGAATGGAAAATGCAATGAATGGCAATTTATCAGTCTGTTTTTAGACTGAATGTATGGCAGTCATGTTAATATATCTCATCTGCAACCCTTCACAAGCAAGTTTATGCTTTTTAGACTGATGGATTAACTGTATATATTTAAGCACATACTGCACATAAAATCCCAGTCCAGTTCCTTTTTTTATATTACCTAACGTATTTAAACCCATAATATATGTTATCTATATAGGATTTTCTACATACACTGCCGTTCAAAAGTTTGGGGTAACCCAGACACTTTCGTGTTTTACATAAAAACTGACTTTTATTTATCAAATGAGTTGCAAAATGAATAGAACATATAGACAAAACATTGTCAAGGTTAGAAATAATGATTTTTATTACTTTGCTTTCGTCAAAGAACGCTCCTTTTGCAGCAATTACAGCATTGCAGACCTCTGGCATTCTAGCTGTTAATTTGTTGAGGTAATCTGAAGATCCACGCTTCCTGAAGCACCTCCCACAAGTTGGATTGGCTTGATGGGCACTTCTTGCGTACCATACGGTCAAGCTGCTCCCACAACAGCTCAATGGGGTTGAGATCTGGTGACTGCGCTGGCCACTCCATTACAGACAGAACACCAGCTGCCTGCTTCTTCCCTAAATAGTTCTTGCATAATTTGGAGGTGTGCTTTGGGTCATTGTCCTGTTGAGGATGAAATTGGCTTCATTCAAGTGCTGTCCACAGGGTATGGCATGGCGTTGCAAAATGGATTGATACCTTTCATTATTCGAAATCCCTTTTTACCTTGTACAAATCTCCCACTTTACCAGCACCAAAGCAGCCCCAGACCATCACATTACCTCCACCATACTTGACCGATGGCGTCAGGTACTCTTCCAGCATCTTTTCACTTGTTCTGCGTCTCACAAATGTTCTTCTGTGTGATCGAAACACCTCAAACTTCGATTCTTCTGTCCATAACACTTTTTTCCAATCTTCCTCTGTCCAATGTGTGTGTTCTTTTGCCCATATTAATCTTTTCCTTCTATTGGCCTGTCTCAGATATGGCTTTTTCTTTGCCACTCTGCCTAGAAGGCCAGCATCCCGGAGTTGCCTCTTCACTGTAGACGTTGACACTGGTGTTTTGCAGGTACCATTTAATGAAGCTGCCAGTTGAGGACCTGTGAGGCATCGATTTCTCAAACTAGAGACTCTAATGTACTTGTCTTCTTGCTCAGTTGTGCACCTGGGCCTCTCACTTCTCTTTATACTCTGGTTAGAGCCTGTTTGTGCTGTTCTCTGAAGGGAGTAGTACGCACCGGTGTAGGAAATGTTCAGTTTCTTGTCAATTTCTCACACTGAATAGCCTTCATTTCTAAGAAGAAGAATAGACTGTTGAGTTTCACATGAGAGTTCTCTCTTTTTAGCCTTTTTGAGAGTATAATCGAACCCACAAATGTGATGCTCCAGATACACAACTAGCTTCTCTAACGTGCAAACCCGCTTACAGTTGTGCTAACCTAATTGCACAAGGGTTTCCAAGGGTTTTCTAATCATCCATTAGTCTTCGAACGCGATTAGCAAACACAATGTACTATTAGAACACTGGAGTGATGGTTGCTGGAGATAGGCCTCTATATACCTATGTAGATATTCATTTAAAAACCAGACGTTTGCAGCTAGTATAGTCATTTACCACATTAACAATGTATGGTTGAGAGTGCATTTCTGATTAATTTAATGTTATCTTCATTGAAATAAACAGTGCTTTTCTTTCAAAAATAAGGAAATTCCTAAGTGACCCCAATCTTTTGAACAGTAGTGTATATGCTTTAAAATATATAACCTGAAGTTAACGGTATTTACAGTCTTGTAGCCATTTAGAACCCATAGCACATTGCATTACTAGTATAATATTAATAACTATATTTAGCCAACTTTTCCTTCAACCAGTTTATGTAGTTTACAATGTTAAGCAACATTATTGAAATGAATAGAAAATGCTCTGTGAGAAAGCAGTTTAATGTAAAATCCTTCTAATTCACAAAGGACATTTTTGTAACTCAATGGAAAGTGCCCTTCTATAATACTCCCATCTTGAGAAAATATTGCTAGTCTGACTTGGTATAATCATAGTATACTGTTACTGGAGTACATGCGTAATTAAGTACAGAATAAAAGTGTATATCTGTGTTCTTCTAAAGGAGTTGATTTGACCAGAAATATTGAGTTTATCTTATACCTGATTTCTCTCCAGACATACATTGGATCCGTGTTGGTGTCTGTCAACCCATACAAAGAGCTGGAGATCTACAGCAAGCAGCACATGGAGAGATACCGTGGTGTTAGTTTCTATGAGGTTTCACCTCACATGTAAGTTAAGGGTTTCAAAGCACATAGAATGTTACATTTCATATAATTTGGTTTAGCAGCCAGTGGTTTGAATGTGGATTGCCATAGAGGTCTTGTCACAATCCTGAACTTACCTGAGGCTTTTCTAGGACATAAGCACTTAATTAAAACAGCCACCTGAATTAGATTTAATAAGCTGCGAGTTTGGAAAAGTGGAGCTGTTGCCCATAGCAACCAATCAGATATAGAATTGTCATATCCTGACTATTCTAATAAAATAAAGAACAGTTGTCATTTTAAGGTATGTCTTGTGTCCTATATGACATCTTGCTGTGGCCATTGGTAACCGGTTGTTTGTGACCATGACATGTACTGTTGTACTGCTCCTAGAAGCACTATAAATGTTGTACCATTTGTATCATCACATAAAAGGATGATTCTCTGAGCATGTAAACTGTATTGATCAAATAAAACATAGGCTTATGCAGAGCTTTTTTTTATTTGTAAGATCTAACAGATGGTTTGCAGTGCCAACCCAAGGAGTTTACCACCTTATAATAGTATTAAACAACATTACAGTATAGGCATAGAAGCTCACAGTACACTATAACAATATACCCAACCAGCAGCAATGACTTTTTGTTCCAATTAAACTACAGGGGTTAAGGTATCTGACGTGTATTTTAGAAAGCTGAGCCATAGCTAGAAATTTTAACACCATGAGCAAAAATTATAAATGGTGAATTAGTATTAATATAACCTTAACTTTTTTTACTTTCTGGTGCCCCCTTCAGCTTTGCACATATGAAGCTCTGCCTGTTGCACACCTCTATATACTGCCCTGTCTGATAGTAGCA
>WWET01000448.1:248072-259343 GCA_011038615.1 Limnodynastes dumerilii | reverse complement strand
AAACATCTCTTTCCCCCCCCCCCCCCCCCGGGTATCACACCTGATTGAAATATAAGTATATCTGTTACACCTTTACAATCTTGCTCAGTGGTCCACATTGAGAACCCATGATTTAGAGTATGTAAGTGTACCAATTTCTTCTTTCACCAGACATAACCAAGATACCCAACAGAGAACTGCTCAAAATGCAGTTATGGACTAGATATTAACTTATTTTGTATTTCACATCTGTGAGCTGGACTCCATCATAGCTACGGGCCAGATCCTCACCTACGGCCTGCAAGGAAATTGCGCAAGCTGTTTACATGATTCCCGTCTAACATGTTATGTTGGCGTAACATGGGGCTGAACCAGTCATTTACGAATATCGTATCTCTGCCGTAGAGGCAGAGATAGACACTTAAATCAAGGATCAGGGCGGGGTAAGGCCCGTCACGACTACATCTGTGGTTATAAGGCAGACCTAGCCGTCATTTTTAAGATAGGAATCTGGACACGCAAGTGTCCAGATTTTACTACCTTGAGCAGGGAGTGCACTTCCCGCTATGCTAACGTACGCGCTGACCTTGCACGTCCCTAAGACGTGCGTAGGTCAGGATCTGGCCCTATATCTCCTTTTATTGTTATGCTATTCCTTAGTGATGGAAAATGCATTTTTAACTTTTTTTTCTATTTTGTTTCACATATTCCTTTACTGTGTAGGAAACGGAACGTGCTTTCAATGATGTTTTCAATAACGTCAATTCTGCAGACGTGAAAAACATCCTGACCTTGACAAGTGAAGTCAAAGGTCAATATGACCACACGCTGTTTCTCTGTGTGCGCATTGGCTGAACGAGTGTTTCACTCAATGTACCTGTAAGCATTGACTAACTCATGAAAATAGCCTGCTGCTAATGTATGGAAAAACACAAGTGTATATATGAAAAAAAAAATCACTTTCGTCCTAAGGGAATATTTTGTATTTACCATTTAATCCATATAGTCCATAATGTCACAGCCATGCCAAATAGGGGTATACACTGCTGCTCTGTATAGACTGTATGTGCCATAGCAAATCTAAGTATAAGGGAAAGGGTTAAAGGTCTGCTTAGCAGTGGCAATAGTCCATCTATATGACCAGTCTACCTTTAAAAAAAAATCTTACCAACTAAACTACAAAAAAGAAGACTGGTTTAGTGAGCTACTGCCGTATAATTTTTGTTCACTCTAGTGTACTCAGGGCAGTCATACTTGAATTTAACCAGATGCATTATATGGTGGCAAAGTACATATTTATTAAATTAGGGACATAACAGAAAATTATTACTTTATGTAAAAATAAAAAGCTTGTAGAGACGTAGGGCCTGATCCAGAGCTACGAAATTGCCGTCCGACGGGCGAATGCGTACGTTCGCCCGTGCGAATAAACATACACGCCCCTAACACTCCCATTGTAAAGTACCTGCTTACAGCGGCTATACCCTACACTAGGTACACCCGTCGGCCGTACGAATTTTCGCACATATTACGCAAAGCGTATGGGCTTAGCACGCCCATACTGTACAATTTAAATGGCTATTCCTGCCTCCGTGTAGTAAAACGAGCGCCCAGCTGACCGTCGTACTGAACGCACGCCCCTCAAGCGAACATTTTGCTCACAATACGAACGCTATACGCTCATGTCGTCCAGCCGACCGGAAGCTGTCATACTGGGCATGCGCAGTGCGAATTTTCGTACGAAAATACGCAAAAAACGGTCGTACGTTCGCTCGAATTCGGCCAATTTCGTAGCTCTGGATTAGGCCCATAGGGCCGTATCCAGAACTACGGCCGTCTTCCATAGACGGCCGTAATTCACTGAACAGTAGCTACTGCGCATGCGCAGTAGCTATTGTACGTAATCTGCGTATCGTTTCGATACGTAGATTGCGTATATGTGGTCTTTTAGATACGTCTTTTAGACCGCATATACGCAATCTACGTATCGAACATATACGCAAGCTACTGTTCAGTGAATTACGGCCGTCTATGGAAGACGGCCGTAGTTCTGGATACGGCCCATATAGAGGGTATATGTCCACAGGGCATTGACCTGAATCCCTATAAGGCATCTGCTCAATTTATCTACAATTTCCCTCTTCCCCGAAACTTCAACCCATGAATCTTTCTAACCTTGTGATTTACTCAACCTACTTTGCATTATAGAATCCATAATCACCTCCTAGTATTTGCTGCAATTCTCCTATAGGGAGGGACACACCTATATTGGATTATTCTTTTATCCTACTGCATCCTTCAAACTAGAGAATCTTCATTTTCTTTTTTTTCTTTCCTCTGCCTGTTTATTGTCTTCCAGTAGATTCAAATTGCTTAGTTCTATACTCCTCCCTTCCCACGCCAATAGCAGATAACAGACAGGAGAAGCAAGCTACATTTACTGCAATTTAATTTCCTCCATGGCAGTCACGTTATGAGCTAACTCAGGCATGAATAGACAAAGCCACATTGCCTCTACCTCTCCTCTGCAGATACCTATTTTAGTGTCGGTCACATATTGGGTAGTCTCATTCTCTTGCAGACTGTTTGTACTGACAATACTAATATAAACCAGCCAATAGTGAAATCCCAGCTTACATGACCGTTATATGGTCACTTTATTTCCGGTTATTAATGCTAAAGTTCACTTTTCAGAAGGGAAGCAGAGGCAGCTGGGCTGCCATTTTTAGTAAACTAATATTTAGGTCCACTCAGATCAAGATTTGCTTGACCTATACTTAAACACATATGGGAAAAGATTACCATATACATGTATTGGATTGTGTGCATTCTGTGGTGATAATTTAAATACAAAAATCCTGTCACTAAACATAAATATTCTTTAGAGCAGTGGTTCTCAACCTCTTTTTTGGAGTGTACTAGTTACCAACAAAATCATGCCAAGCACCACTTTGCAGATCATTTATACACATACCCATGTATGTATTTTCGGGGTTTTTGGCGTTTACAGTGGTTTTATACATATGCAATTTAGGCCCCAAGATAGTTATTTTTTAATAAATTATGTCCCCAGCCATTTGATATACTTCATAACCTTGACCAGTTGCACTGAGTATCACCTGACAATGGTCCAAGTACCACTGGTTGAGAACCCCTGCTTCAGAGGCTGTAGCTAATTAAATATTGCTTTGTAGCCATCACTGGTAATGGCTTTACCCCCTAAGTGAAATGTTGGGTCTATGGCCAAGTCACATCTATTCATCCAGACCTGAAAATGTCACAGCAACTTTTAGATATGATATTATGTAAGGAATGGATTGACTGACTGTCTAACTAATATTATATATTATATCATTTACACAGCTCAGAGAATGCTACAAAAAATTACGCTGAAAATGGCAGATTTCTCCACAATCCTGTATTGTTTGGACATACGCATTAACGAACCTTTAAGAGACTTGTTCAATGTTATTTTTAAAAGCCATGGGCCTCAAAGAGCATAACTCAAACCATTTTGTGCGATTGTTGTTGTTTGTATATAGCTGTACTCCTGAGTTCTAGTTTATGGAGTTCACTAAATATACTAAGCCATCTTAACACAAAAATAAAAAGTAAAAATGATGACTTTATGGATACCTTTATTTTTAAATGAAGCCAATTACACATGGGCAACATGTTATTCTTAGGGTTGGGGTGGGGGGGTCAAAACACAATCAAAAACACTACACCATTGAAAGGCTGTTTAGCTTTTAATCTACTGATCTACTATATTCCCTTCGAACAAAAAAAAATAAAATTCAAAACTTTAAGTTACAGGTTTTGGCAAATCTTCATGAAACGTTCTCAATACCAATGTAGTGAACAGAGTATATACCTCCAGTTTATGTTTAAACAGACTATTAACAAAGCAGCACACAGATTTGTTATCTGAAAAGCACAATAACAGGACCAATCGCTTACAAATATTGTAGGCAGTCATGAGAAAGCGGCCTATGGATTCACTCAGTACTAACGCCATTCGTGGGACACATCATGCCTCATGCTTCAGTGTTCCTTGTGAATGCATAGGCTAAACACCGGTTTTATAGACTAATTGGTTGCCCCCAGTGTGATGGCAACATTAATATCTCTGATGGACTAAAGATTAATGTGTGGAAACAATTTGCATTGCAGGATGGTAGACAAGTGAAAATAAATAAAAGCTGGCCCTTAGGTTTTCTTGACTTCAAATACAAAGTCTTTATGGAAATAAAAGATCAAGTAAAGTAATATTTGGCATTTTTAATTTAGGTTTTGTTTATTTAATGTTTAATGTTAATTCCATGCTGTGTTTCAGTAAGAACAATGACAGATTCTGTATCTGTGGCTCCAGTCAGATATCCAGTAGTACAAATTAGCTTCAAGTTACACATACTGAACGAAAGATAGGTTGAGCAAGAGAAAGGGCAAGGAGGGGGAGAAGATAGAAAAACAAAAAATTTAAACACGCATGCAGGCTATTCAACACCAGCTCCAATGCTAACCTGCTCTGAGGAGGGAAAGTAAAAAGGAGGCAAGAATGAATAAACACGGATTGTTGACGTGATACCAGCACCAGAGTTTTCAGCGACATTTTTGCACAGTTTGAAAACACTTTACAGCAAAACCACTACAAGGACATTCTGAAGCAATCTGCAACGTCAAGCTCTAACCACATTTTAAACAATAGTATGAAATTCAGTTTCAGACATATAAAATAATAAAAAAAAAAGCCACCACACAAATTCTACAGTGCGATTGACTCTGGTCTGCCCTAATGAGTAACGTCTTTTGCTCGTTCTACGTGTTTCTAAGGTTATAGTGCTGGATGGCACGGAGACAATCTAATGCTGAAAAAGCCTCTATGCAGTCCTGTTAGTGTCTTAAAAGAACCTAAGATGGCTGGCAGCAGCAGCAAAATCCACAGTCATTCACTCTTGCCTTTAAGAATTCTTAAACTGTGTAAAAATGATACACCCAATTGGGCAGGAACCTAAATCCTGAGAACCAGTGTAAAAGTCAAATTTTGATGGTCCTCAGAGTGAGACGGGATATTTGGAGGGAAGGGGCAGTTGGTTAGAGGGTCTCTTCTTGGCTTTAAATGTTTCACTGATTTTCATCTTCCACATCCTGCAGTGCTTCTTTATTCTGTTCTTCACCTGTGAAATTGGAAAATGACCATAATTAGTGGATAGAAACATTTCCCTGCGGTGAAGGATTATGAGACTTCCCTTCCACTTATGGGAGAGACCAAAATCCTCACCACTGGAAGGCTTACAAACTTGGATGGGTGAAGACCACCACATTTTAGCAGGCTGCTATAAAGGATAGAACATTAATGTGGATCCCCAAACATAGCACCGCAGGTACCAGCTTCTTTTAAAATGGTCCAGTCACTCAAACTTAGTGCCAACTGCTAGTTTACAGTCTACTAAACTATTACGTGCTATATCTAAGCCTAAGTCAGTGTGTGCAATCTCCATTCAGTGAAGCTATTCTGGAGATTTCACCACTATGAGGAAAATATCCTAAAAATAAAGTGATTGTGTCTTTTAACAGTCACTGTTCCTTTTAAGTGTAATAAAGTTTAAAAAGTTTGTCTTTAATTTACACATCCATTAGCAAATAACTCAACAATGTCTGACCTCCAGAGCCCATTCATGCATGTAGCCAGCAATAAGTGACTAATGAGGGTATATAGTTTTGGTAGTGCCATTAGGCAAGTTCTGCAGTAATTATGCAAGGAAACCTGCTCCTCTTAAGTGTAATGGACATTGCGGTTTCAGGTTGAATAGAAAGCAGTCCTATCCTGCATGTACATAGGATTGATTAGCCAAGGTACAACCATAGTGTCGACTGATTTACACATAGTAACCATGATTTGCATGGCATAGAGAGTAGGGTTAAAATATCCTTTTTATACTCAATGAGGCTTTTGTGGAAAACATGCAATTGTTCTTTTACAGCAATTGTTATTTTAAGGTTAGTCTGACAAATTCACTGTTAGCATTCGCAAAAGAAAAACAAATGTTTTTTTATTATTAGTATTAAAAAAAACCTAGAACAAAAACACTGCCTAAATAAACTCAAGCAAATTGCTAATATAAAATATAAGTTTGCATCTACTAAAAGGTCTTATTAAAAGGTCAAAAAGCATGCCTTTTTAAATGGAATACAAAACCCTGTCATCAATTGTGGTGATGCCACTGCCCAAATATTTTAGTAACATACAAAACATCTTTGTTACACGATGCATCACTCAAATGATCAAAATTGTTTCAGTGAATGGTTCACACAGCAAAAAACCCCCACAGATGCAATGGTTAGGATGAAACACACACAAGGCTGCTTTGTGAGGCAGTCATTACAATAACTTACAAAGAATATTTAGGATAGAGACACGTGGGTTTTCCTTTAGGAATCTACATAGGAAGTGGAAGAATCATGTGGTGAAAGTGATGTTAAGAAGCTTGGAAGAAAAAAAAATATATCAAATAAAAACCCACAATCTAGGGGTTCATTTAGTAGACCCTTTTGGTGTCAATTATATTATGTGATAGTATTTAAGGAAAGTTTATAGCGCATGCATTAATAAATGAATACATGAGACTTGTTATGGTCTACAATTCATGATTGTACAACCAGTGGGACTTCAAACCAATTTTTGGGGTGTCTAACGTCACAAACAGACTATTCCTATCTATTGAACTTAATACTCCTGCTACACAGAAATTACTTTGTCCTTCCCCGAAGAGAAAGTTTTATTGAAATTTATATACATTATATCATATAGTGGTTGGACTATCCGGAATATTATGCCTCAATAATGGAACATAAAGACCAAAGTGTTTCTAACTAACGGGCATCCTTCACTCCGATCACTGCTTTGGGAGACCGCCCTCTTCCCCTCCGGGATTCCTCTCCAAGCTCTGACGAGTTAGGGCAACGGAAGTTTACTTGGCGGGACACATGCAACCTCTCTCTAGCTATCGGACTCCTGCTAGATCAGCTCCGATATATCGGAGTAACGGAGACAGCATTGTGATACGAGGACTGCCTTTTCTACAGCTGACAGACGCGGACGCGTGTCTGCCAGCGGGTAAGCTTGTAACATTCATCGTTTACCTTATTGAACATTTAACACTGGGCCTTTTATATCTCCAATTGACATTTTCCTTTGTGGCATACTACTGTCCCCCCATATACCCATTATTGGGACTGGTTTCAGAAGGTGCTTTATTTAGCACATATAATAGCCCTACGGAGCATACTACCATTACATTTGATAGGAATTCTTTTCAGCTTTTATATTGTATTTTATTAATTGTACTATTAAACCTTTTGGCTACTATTTGAACATTGGCGATTGAATTGTTTTGTGATAGATAATTAGCGCAGTATTTCTTTCTATATACGTTGTATAACTTTTTAACTTACTACAAGTAAACGGTCATTACAAAAAAAAAAAACAAAAAAAAAAAAAAAAAAAAAAAAAAAAAGAGTGTAGGTTCATACACAATATAGGCAACCTCTTCCCATTTAACAGAGCCGCAAAAGTGACAATTCTTTGCTAATGTACTAGGTACATGAAACCTCTATATATGGAATGAATGCCCATTTGCCATTTTCTGCCACGTTCTTTCCCAGGTTCATTTTTTAAATATGCTAAGGAACTATTTAACAAACAAAAACAATCTCACCCGACTTACCATCACCTTGCATATCTGAAGTCCATAGTGTCAGATTATCACGTAACAATTGCATGATAAGTGTGGAGTCCTTGTAACTTTCTTCACTCAGTGTATCCAGTTCTGCAATCGCATCATCAAATGCTGCTTTTGCCAACCTTTATTTAAAAAAAAAACAACAAAAAAACAGAGCTTGGTTAGCATGTAAATAACACATTTTTAAACACTTTTTAAAAGTTACTTCCCTACCTGTCCTATTAGTCACAATATTATGAAATATAGAGCATACAAGTTACTAAAGTAAACTATCCTATGCATGGCAGTAATGAGTGGAAGGCATTACACTAATGGTTGTAGAAATGTCTTATCACTGTCATGGGGAGAAAAAAAATGACATTAAGCACAAGGGTACTTGCTGTTTATAAAGCGCTTTCAAGTTTCCATACCTTGTAAAAGATAGGAGAAAGGGAGGGGAGATACACTCAACAAATGAGCAAACAAGTCGATAAACATCAGGTTTTCTGATACTTCATTATATAGCAGGTCGTTTATCTACAGATCAAGCAGTGAGGGAAAGGGGCAGGAAACTACAATAAAACCAATTCAAATATACAAATGGTAGAAACTATTTGTTTTGACCTGTTTAGGTATTCCCAAAATCTTATTTTATGGTCATTTCATGCTTTACATTCTTGATAAAGAATCTGAAATCTTCCATTCTATATGGAGATTATGCAGGGCCAAAGTTACTTATCTAGTCCAGAATGTTCTCCTATCACCAGTATCAACCATTTGAGAACACAGAGGTGAAAGATGCAGGTAAGGTCTCTTGAAGGTTCTGGAGGTATGCGTATCAGCCTTGCAAATAGTTTAAAGGACCTTTGGGACCACATGGGCTGGTTTGGATACAACTATAAAATCTATCCCTATCTCAAGCTAAATAGTCCTTTGTAACATTTGCCATTACAAACCAGAAATGCAACATCATGTGAACCAAGTAAAACAATGGCTTCTACAAAGGTTAATGTATTTAGAGGTCTCCTGTGGTTTGCTTATGTTTTGGCAGTGTATTAGACCCATAGCATTTAGTTTGTCATGTTAACACAACCTACCTGCATGCACGGTCAGGGGAATTAAGAATTTCATAGTAGAACACAGAGAAATTGAGTGCAAGACCTAAACGAATGGGATGTGTTGGAGGGAGTTCTGTCATTGCAATATCACTTGCAGCCTTATAAGCTACCAAGCTGTTCTCTGCAGCTTCCTTCCGGTCGTTGCCTATGGCAAACTCTGCCAGATATCGGTGGTAGTCTCCTTTCCTATAAAAATAGAAAAAATAAAAAGGCAAGGGAATTATACCATAAACATGTCAACAATTCTTAGTGTTTCTCCTAAACAAAAGTAACATGTAAGGACATTGCTCCCCAGCATGCAAAGGTATGGAAAACAATTATTTACTTGTCCAAATATAGGAGTTTTAGTTGCAATGGTTTATATTAAGTCATATATCAGGTTTACTGGACACACAATATAAAGTGTCCCACTGGCAAATAATAAATTGTCCAGCTTATATGTGGTCTTCAAACACCAAGAATACATTTAAGGACCTATTTTAATAAAAAAACCCAGTAACAATGGTCCACAGCAGCTAATAAACAGTCATCTAGATTAGCATTTGCTCAAATGACTTACATTTTATAGTAAAAAACCTTTGACTCCCCACTGTTTGCAGCCGGAATGAGGTGTTTGTCCAGTACATCCAGAATGTCATTACAGATAGATTTGAGTTCAGTCTCAACCTAAAATACAAAAAACACAACTCATTCAGTATAATTAAATATTTTATGTTGGTTGGCATTTAAATCCTAAAGAGACGGCAGTAATCGGCATATATATTTGCATTACACTTAATCAGAAGCCACACATGTAGTTTAGAACAGGTGTTACCCTGGATGTAAGTAGCACACTGTTCGCTGTTCTATGCCCTAGTAAAGGGACATCTGGAATTAATTTCCTGACAAGATTGGTCCCCTTTTGAGTACCCCATTCCTTACATACTTAGGACATTACTGTAGAAAAATTAACCAACAGTCCACCAAAGAAACATAAGCCTAAAACAGACTTGTGCACATACACAACAAATCCCAACAACTTAGGCTGTTTAGATGCATTCCAAGTATAAATAACCAAGGAAAGGAAATAAACACTGAACTAATAAGTACCACTAGTACCAAACCTGTTGGGGTCCAGAAACAAGCGCTCAATAGTACAGTTTGTTCTTTCGGTATGTCAACACAACGTGGTTGACGCTACTGGATGGCTCAGCCCAATTTCAGGCACCATTTCCAAAGACTGAGCTACTGAGAAACTTCCTGCCCCTCCACAGACAGGTAAGCGACACTTTATTTACCCAACCCTTATACTAATTCATATACTAAATTACACAGGTAGCAAAAATTAAGATTCAAGATCTCATTTAACTAATACATACTAGAGAATGTCAGCTAAAATCGGATAGGTTGCTATAGGCAACATCTTCACTATTCCAAACCCGCAGCTTAGTAAATCTGGCCCTAAGTCTCCAGTCCTTTCCCTCCACGTAGCCTAACCCTAGAACTAACATACAACCACAAAGTTTGAGCTGCACAAACAAACAGCTACATGAAAAAAGGTGTTACACGATGGGTTCAGAAAGTATCCATAGAATATAAAAAGCTCATAGGAGGGAGATAGAGAGAGGTCCAAGTTTGACAAGTGAATGGGATGGCTCCTATTTGCACTGGGACCTGGCGTTATCTCCCTCTTGTGAGCAACCATGCATTTTGTATATTAAGCAAACACTACCCTATTAAAGTACATCCCCTGCACCAACCTGTAACTTTGGAAATAGTCGTGTGTGAATATCGCAATGTAGCCATTTTCTAAAACACACAGCTGACAATTAGCGGTCTACTGTGTGCAAGTCAAAAATGGCTGTTTGCAGCGGCAAATGAACTCAGACTACAAATCCAAACAGCTTGTCAAACAGTAATAACTTTAAGCCCTGCTTAACAGTTCTTCCCATACATACTGCCTACAAAGTAGCCTTATGCAGAAAAAAAAGTGTGAAACACTGGCCTAAATATTGTGTGACAGTATACACAATGTCAGACATCAGGACATAACGGATGGTAAATATCAGCATCCAAAGATCATACAGTGACATTTCTGCAGCATCGTAAGACAGTGCACAATGGAAAGATGTCAGAACTATGATGATTATCGTGTGATATGCACAATAACTGTCAGTGTGCAACTAGTGTGCACTCAGCTTCAGACTTGAGCTAGGTTACTTCTCAACTCCAATATTGTATGAAATGTGCCTGCCTGCAATTACACATTTTTGCCCAAGAGTAAGAGTATCACGTGTTTCACCTTTATTTCCTAGCTCAGTACTAAGACTCCTCCACCAGGTCATAAAACAAACATGCAACGTAAGAACCAGGTCTCACCGTTGTCCGATAATCCTTGATCATTTTAAGTTTGTCTTCTCCTCCTTTGTTTTCCTCTTTCTGTTCAATGCTGCTGATTATTCTCCAGGACGCTC
>WWET01000448.1:198549-213962 GCA_011038615.1 Limnodynastes dumerilii | reverse complement strand
TAGAAAATGCAGGGGGGGGGGGGGGGTAACAGGGGTTCGCAGTCCAACCGTACACTACTACTACTTCCCATTGGAATTGAGTGCCGTCCATCAAGGTGCCACATTTCCTAACTGTCTATAAAGATACCATGTTGTTTGCTCAAAGAGATTATAAATTTGTGTCTGTGTGGTTATGTCTAATTTATCGATATATGAGCCCCATCTTTTATAAAATTTTTAACCCCTTGTTCTATATTCGGAAGCATCGCCCTTCTATCATAGAATATTGTTCTCAGCAAAAGACTCTTTACTGTAGTTAGATGTGGAGGAATTGGGGAGATCCACTGATTGAGGATGGCTTTTTTCGCCAACGTCACCACTACAGTGAGGACTGGGATGAGATCTGACGGGGGGGGGGGGTACCAGATTCCAAGGTTCAAAATTAGCACATAATAATGCTAGGGGATGCTTAGGAAAGGCAGTGGAGAAGGTGTTATTAATGAACTGTGACACCTTGTTTTCTACATGCCCATATGCAATGAAAAAAGGTGGCTTTGCCTCTCTTGCATTTAGGGCAAGTGTCAGCTTCTCCAGATAGCATATAGCTTCGCTGTGTCGGCGCTACATACGCTCTGTGAATTATTTTAATATGAGTCTCCTGCAATTGCGCGGAGCATAAAGTTTTTATCACCCTTTCATGGTACTTTAGAAAGGTATCAGAGTCTACTACTAGTGGGAGATCTTTATTCCATTTGGACACCGTGGATGCCCAGTATTTAGTAGAGCTGAGAGTTAGCAGTTCATGCTGTAGCATACGAGTTTTATATTTATTTGATCGAATAAGATGCAGCCACTGCATTAAGTCATCCTTCTGCGTTACGGGCAGTTGAGTGGGTGGTATGTGTTGGGCAAACTGCCTTGCCTGCAAATACATAAAGAATTGTGATGTTGGCAAAGTAAACTTAGTCTGCAGGGTCTGAAAGGTGTATATGGTCCCTCCAGGGTCAAAGACATCCTTCACGCTACTAATGCCTTTATCTTTCCACTGGAGGAATAGATGATTATGCATACTAGGCGTAAATTCAGGGTTCCCCCATAGCGGCGCATGTTGGGAACTACAGGGATTATGCTTGTACCGGCTGTTTATCTTAAGCCATGCGCTACGGGTATCTCTGAGAAGAATATTGTTAACATGGATGGTTGGCATCTGTTTTTTTGTGACAGAGCAGCAGAGCCGCAGGAGAGTAGAGAGAGAACATGGCGTCTTCTAGGTCTTTATTGACATACGTTTCTCTCTGCAGTAGCCAATCTGCAATATACCGAAAGTACACCGCCTGGGTAAATGTGTCAATGGGCCTGATCCAGAGCAACGCTCGCAAGCGAGCGTACGACGAGCGTATGCGAATTTTCGGCAAAAAATTCGCAATCCACTAGTGGGAGATCTTTATTCCATTTGGACACCGTGGATGCCCAGTGTTTAGTAGAGCTGAGAGTTAGTAGTTCATGCTGTAACATGCGAGTTTTATATTTATTTGATCGAATAAAATGCAGCAGCTGCATCAAGTCATCCTTCTGCATTACGGGCAGTTGAGTGGGTGGTATGTGCTGGGCAAAGTGCCTTGCCTGCAAATACATAAAGAATTGTGATGTTGGCAACGTAAACTTAGTCTGCAGGGTCTGAAAGGTGTATATAGTCCCTCCAGGGTCAAAGACATCCTTCACGCTACTAATGCCTTTATCTTTCCACTGGAGGAATAGATTATTATGCATGCTAGGCGTAAACTCAGGGTTTCCCCATAGCGGCGCATACTGGGAACTACAGGGATTACGCTTATACCGGCTGTTTATCTTAAGCCAAGCGTTACGGGTGTCTCTGAGAAGAATATTATTAACATGGATGGTTGGCACCTGTTTTTTATGACAGAGCAACATAGCCGCAGGAGAGTGGGGAGAGAACATGGCATCTTCTAGGTCTTTATTGACATACGTTTCTCTCTGCAGTAGCCAATCTGCAATATACTGAAAGTACACCGCCTGGGTAAATGTGTCAATGTCAGGCACTCCAAGCCCTCCAGCCGGGCGAGGTAGCTTAAGTATGGCCATTTTAATTTTAGGCTTTTTGCCTTGCCAAATAAATTTGCCAAAGCTAGAGGAGTACGCGAGCGCATCTTGCGGTTTGAGACTAATGGGCAACATTTGCAGCAGATAAGATAGTTTGGGAAAAATTACACTCTTCAACACTGCTATTCTGCCCAACAGAGATAGAGGCAGATTTCTCCAGCTGTGTAGGGTGCGGTTAATATCACGTAGTAGTGGGGTATAATTACACTTATAAAGGTCGGCAAGAGTTGTGGGTATGGTAATCCCCAGATATTTGATTTTTTGGGAGACTTTCTGGAGGGGGGCTATCACCTGCGTGGTCAAGTATGGAGACGTGTTCCAAGCCAGCGGCAAGACTTCAGATTTCTGAAGATTAATTTTATATCCTGCAAAGGATCCAAAGGAGGCTATTGCATCAAGTATGGCAGGGACTGATTCTGTCAGATTCGATATGAACAGTAACATATCGTCCGCGAATAGGGCCAATTTTACTTCCCTACCACGAACCGTAATACCATGAAATTTTGTGTTATTTCGCAGTGAAACTGCCAGGGGTTCTAAAGCTAAAGCAAATAGTAGGGGCGATAGGGGACAGCCTTGTCGGGTGCCTCTCTCTATTTTGAATGGCTGGGATAGATACCCATTACTCGCCACCTGGGTCTGGGAGCAAGAATATAAAGTATTTAAAAGTTGGGGGAATTCTGCAGGGAAACCGAATTTATCTAGCGTCTCCGGTAAATGGTCCCAAGTGATAAGGTCAAAAGCCTTCTCTGCATCTAAAGAAAGCAGGAGGCTGGGATTCAGTGTTCCTTCTGTATCTGATAGGGACTGCATCACTGTGAGCACTTTGCGTATATTGGCTACTGAATGTCTACCCCAGACGAAGCCGGTTTGGTCCCTATGGATAATTAAGGGTATTAGACGCTTTATTCTTTCGGAGATTATTTTTGTAAATAGTTTATAATCAACGTTTAGTAGTGATATAGGGCGATATGATTCTGGTAGTTCCGGGTTTCTCCCCGATTTAGGAAAAGTTTTAATGATTGCCGAGTTGAAGTAAAGGGGAATAGTTCTAGTAGAGATAATAGTATTAAAGACCGACCTAAGCGGTTCAATGATATCAGGAGCAAGAAGTCTATAGAACTCCCCACTATAGCCATCTGGAACGGGAGATTTATTTGTTTTTAAGAGTTTTATGGCCGCTGTGAGTTCCAACGAGGTGATAGGGGCTTGCAGCATTCGAGCATGATCCGGCCTAATCTGGGGCAGCTGTAGTTCGCTCCAAAATTTATATTTTGCATCGGTGTCAATAGCCTCCTGAGAATACAGACGTTTATAAAACGCCTGAAAGAGCGTTGTGATTTCTTTCCCTGAATGGCATAATGTGCCGTCTCTGTCTCGTAAGCCCTTGACCATCACAGGCGAGCGCCCACCCCTCAGCAAGTTGGACAACAATCTACCTGATTTATTACCCATATTATAAAATTTAAAATTCGCAGCTTCAGAATACCTGTCTCCCGCCTGAACCAACACCATCTCAAATTGCGCTTTAAGTTCTAGATATTTATTGTGGTTGGCAGGGGTTGGTGTCCTCAGAATTTTTTTTTTTTTTTTTTAACTATTAAATTTTTATTGAATTTTTATAAAGAAAAGGGGGTACAGAAAGAAAAATAGGGAAGGGGTTAACATGTTCACAGAATACACTTCACATTTTTCAATGTATGATAATATCTTGGAAAAACACAATATGCACAATATATGGCTTCAGGGAGCAGAGAGAGGGACCAATTTTTCGTGAATATACAAAACACTCGAGGTCCACGCATTACGTGACAAAGACTTCCCCACTATCAATTATTGCGGGTTCTGGGCTCAAGGTCTCAGGAGCTTCCCTCAGGGTTGAAGTATGTCTAGGGGAGTTATACGCAGTATTAGTAATATAATTAGCCCAGCATAGCCAAAGCATCTAGCCCAGCATAGCCAAAGCATCAACGGGGAGGATGGCTTAGAGGAATATGGGACGTCTAATGTGTCCATAGCATGACAAAAGGATACCTTCGCCACGACTTTGGAAATAGAAGGGATGGTCTGGGATTTCCAGAGCTGTCCTATTAGGGTCTTTGCTGCCAGTAAGATGTGCCCTATAACATACGAGTAGTCTGACGTGATATCAATGGAGTATAGATGGAAGAGCGCAATTTGGTCCTCAGAAATTTTTGATACACCCGAGACAACCCTTTCTGGGCTTGAATGTAGTGGGCCGTATATGTTTTATTGTGTTTTTTGACAAAGGATAGTATTTCCCCCCGAATGACTGCTTTGGCTGTCTGCCAATAAAGAAAGGGGTCAGATGCATGGTCTGCGTTGTTAGTCGCATATGTTGCCCATGCCGCTTGTAGCATATTGCGAAATTTCCTAGAGTTGGCAAGATACGTGGGGAAACGCCAGAACCTAAAGTCCCCTCTATCTATGGTATCTGCTAACGACACCCATACCAGGGCATGATCAGAAATGCAAATTGGTTCAATACGAGCATCAAGTACCCTAGGTAAGAGTTGCGCAGTAAAAAGGACATAGTCCAACCTGGATAAGGTTCCATGGGCAGCCGAGAGGCAAGTATACTCCTTATCTACAGGATGTCTAGCGTGCCAAGCATCAATCAAATGTAATTGATTCGAAAAAGTGATGTTTAGTTTTGGAAGTCTACGCTGGCGACGTGATTCTTGCTGCCTATCCAGGGTTAATGAGGTCACCATGTTAAAATCACCACCTACGATTAATTGTGATCCACAAAGTGGGTAGAGCTTAGTTAAAAGTGGTTAAAAAGTGTTTATCATAGATAGACGGGGCATAGACATTACACATACAATATCTGGAACCATTTATGGCCAAATCTGTTATAGTGTATCTACCACCCTTATCCACTGTATCAGAGTATATTTCAACCACGTTTTTGCTCGACACCAGCAGCGCAACTCCCCTAGCCTTAGTATTAAATGAGGCAAAGGAAATCATCTTGTAGCCCATCATAGATAGTTTCTTTGCCTCAGACTCCACTAAATGAGTCTCCTGTAACATTACTACGTCAAGTTTTAGCCTGTTAAGATACACAAATAGTTTCTTCCGCTTGACTGGGGAGTGGATACCACCCACATTCCAGGTACCAAGTTTTAGCAGTGGCATGACAAGAGTATTTCAGGCGCTGACATTAAAGTAGATGGTTGCAATTTCATGGATCTAGACTGCTGTTAGGGATAGACACCAATCCAAATGGGAGTGCTACGGAGGTTATGTAGCAGGAAAGTGCACGACCATGCGCACATGGAAATCAACTGGGTAAGAACCATAACAATAAACGCAAATAAAACAACCTTAAGTCTAAATCTATAGCCGAGATCAGTATCTCGGGTCTGGCAAATTAGCCTACTGGAGCTTCCGGGGTAAGCTCAGGTTTATAAGTAACTTAATATCCTAACAACAAGTGCCCCCGACGGCAGCATAACTCCGCCTTTTGAAGGTATAAAGGAGTGTAGGATTAAATTGTAAGTGCAGCAAACGAGCATCTGACAGTTAGTTAACATATACAATAGACAATTATTCATAAAGGTATGATTCTAGTAAAAGGAGGGTGAAATGGAAGAAAAGCAGGATGTTCACGTGATAATACGAGAGTCCTCTATGGGTCGTACAGTCCACCACTCCGGTGTTGACGAAGCACAGTCTCGCCCTCTTAGCTAGATGATGAAGATATCATAAGAGTCCTCCAAGCCAAAAAGCACTGAGGATTGAAATACGCAGAAGGTAAGAGGTATGCAGACCAAAGGAACACATTCCTGTCTTGAGCAGAGGATGCAGAAGATTATTCAGGCAAGCTAGAACCTGCCACTTGGCCCAGTGCTTCATCTTCTAGGTAGGTTTTGGCATCCGCCGCATGAAAAAAGTCCTTGTAGTCTTTGCCATTGAAAAGACGGAGGCGGGCCGGGAAGAGTAGTGCAAATTTGCGCTGGGACTTTATAAGATCCGAACAGATGGGAGAGAACTCTTTTCGGGCTCTAGACACCTCCGCAGGGTAGTCTTGAAAGAGGCATATATGTTTCCCCTTCCAGGTCACTTGCTTCTGTTTGCGGTATGCTGTCCAGATCTTTTCCTTGTGCACAAAATTCATGCACCTGAAGATGACCACTCTTGGTTTACTGGACAGGTCCTCTCTGTACGGTCCCAGCCGGTGTGCTCGCTCTATCGTTAATTCTTTGCAGAGATCTGTTGTCTCCAGCAGCTCCGGGAGAGTGTGGGTTAAAAATTCTATCAGCTCTGGCGCCTTAACACTTTCCGGGAGACCGACTAGGCGCAAATTGTTGCGCCTAGACCTGTTCTCCAGATCTTCTAGTTTGTTATACATTGAGTTCTGGCGCTTATGCATGTAGTTTAGCTTAGTTTTCAGCTCTTGAGCATCCTGGAACGCTTCACCTGCTACTTGTTCTGTAGTATTTATTCTGTGCTGTATATCCTTAAGCTGCAGCTGTAGTGCCTGGACTGTCTGGGCAAAGGAAGCTGCCTGCTCCTGTAACAGAGGAGCCATAGTATCCTTTATAGCGTGCACCACATCCTGATAAGTAATAGGATTTACAGTGCCAGCCACAGGTGATTTTTCTGGGCTCTGGTGAGTGGTACTTAAAGTTGCTGTGCGTTTCAGAGGTGTGCGAGGGGTTGTGGAGGGTACCTCTTCAAACGGCGCGGGAGTGCCGGCCACCATATTAAATTCCTCTGCTTGCCGCTCTGCCCAAGTTTTTTGCTTTTTGGGGGCCATGATTAGCGGGAAATGCCGCTTCATTCAGTCCCTGGAGTGGTTAGGAGCACGGGGGGTAGTCGGGGGTCTCTGGTAGGCTCGTTTGCTGCAGAGATTAAGGCAGAAACACTGCTACCGCCACGGAGCTCTTCTCAGATGCGTCCTAACGCATGCCGCACCGGAACCGGAAGCCTACATCAATGCTTTTCAATATATTTCAACATTGAATGTTGGGCGCTGGACGGACATGACACCCCCAGGGCCTGATTATTCCCCTCCCTCTCCAACCAAAGGTCTTACAGGATGCCAGTCATGTTCACATTTAAAATAGGAGGGTCCCCTAATAAAGCCCTTGTGGACTACCAGGCTGTTGTACTAAAGCAAGCAGCTATTTGTGCTTTCAGTGAAGGATCTAAAGTCGCAATATATTTATCCCATATTTGAAAAAGGTTTTTAACAGATTTTTCTTTAAGTTGGCTGGCCTCAAGCCATTCCATTCGAAAGAGGTAAAACAGTTTCTCCTTAAATAAAGCAATATTGGGAGGTCTTTCCCGAATCCACATCTGAAGGACACACTTTCTGGCAACTGCCGAAATAATTAAAGCCATATGCTTATCCTTTTTATTAAGCTTCAAGTCTGGATTAAGATAACCCAGTATAGCCCATTCTGGTGTTAGAAATAATGCTTCCATCAGATGCGCATTAGAGAACAGGTGTACTTGTCTCCAGAAACTACGTATCTGGGGGCATTCCCAAAAACAATGTAATAGTGAGACATTTTGTTCTCCACACTTGGGCCAGTTTGAGTTGTCTGACAAGCCCACTTTAAAACGCTGATCAGGCGACAAGTATCCTTGGTGGAAAACATTGAGGACCATCTCTCTATAGGTGGCCGCTTTTAGTACTTTTGTGGAGTATTGTATTGTTTCCAGAAGTTGATCCATGGAAAGGTTAGGGAAAATGGTTAACCAGAAGGCCAACCCCGTGCATATTTTTGTGTGGTCTAAAGTGTCTCTTAACATACGATAATGAAACCCACTGGTTAAAAGGGAATGTTGCCTGCCCATTTTGAAACTCAGGGTTTTTCAAAAGAGGCAGAGATAGAGAGTAATTACGATTAAGCCCTTTTCGTTTCCTAACCCCCTTCCACGTAGACCATGCCGACATTAGAATCGGGTTTTCCTGTAACTCTTGCGTTAGATTAGAACGATTAAAATGTAGGAAGGATATAAGGGATATACCAGAGATGAACGACTGCTCAAGTGGCGGGTTGGCGTAATAGGATGTATCATTTAACCAATCTCGTATAAAACGCAAGTTACTAGCGTAGCTGTACAGTTTTAAATTTGGGAAGTTAATTCCACCATTTGTACTGTGTTGTTGTAATTTAATCAAAGCCACCCTAGAGCGCTTTCCATGCCAAATGAACTTCCAGAAAGCTTTGTTGAGCAGTCTTTCATCCTCCTGGGACAGCATGACAGGCAGCATTTGCAACGGGTAAAGTATCTTTGGAAAGATTACCATCTTAATCAAGCTGGCCCTGCCGGAATAAGATAAAGGGAGATTATGACGTTGAGTTAGATATTCACATGCTTCTGTAATCACCTTCCCCAAATTATCCCTGTATAATGAATTAATGTTTTTGGATATGGAGAGACCCAGGTATGTCAATGAGTTACCCACCCATTTCACTTTAAATTGGGTATGCCAAACCTGACGGTCATTTGGCCCCAGCCATAGTGCCATTAATTTGGATTGGTTGATGGTAAAGCCCGATAATCTACCAAACTCTGCAATAATTTCAAATATTCGAGGTAGAGAAGTTCTAGGGTCAGAAATGTAAAGCAGGAGGTCGTCCGCGAAGGCAGTCACCTTAACAGACCTACAGCCAATCGTAATCCCTTTGAAACCTGAGTCTGCTTGGAGCATACGGAGAAGTGGATCTAATGCCAAGTTAAAAAGTAACGGGGATAGAGGACACCCTTGTCTAGTGCCTCTTGTTATTAACACTGGGGGGCTCTTATGTCCCTTTATTAGTAAATGAGTACTAGGTTCTGAATATATATATTTAATGAAATTTGCAAATTTTGAACCAAATTCCCTGTATGTGAAAATGTCCTGCATATGGTCCCAGGAAACCTGGTCAAAAGCTTTTTCTGCATCCAGACTAAGCAACAACCCAGAGGGACTGGAGACGTTGTTTTGTTTACAAGAATTAGTGCTGCCAAAGCCGTTCTCACAGCTTTAACCGAGTGCCTGCCATGGACAAATCCCAGTTGGTGGGGGGTGAGGAGATTCGGGAGGATAGACTGCAACCTGGTTGCCATAATTTTTGCTAATATTTTAAAGTCCTGATTTAGGAGCGTGATAGGCCTGTAAGAAGTAACCAAATGTGCAGGTTTGTTAGGTTTCAAAATGATGATGGTATGTGCTTTATTGAAAGAAGGGTAATGTGGACTATCAGAGTGTAAAGTGTTGTATAGTTTAGTCAAGGAAGGTGTTAATTATTTTTTAAGGATTTTATAGAACTCCGCTGAAAAGCCATCAGTGCCTGGGGATTTATTATTTTTCAGGGTCGCTATGATTTTGGAGACTTCCGTCTCTGTAATGGGAGAGTTTAGGAGTTCATTTTGTTCTGAGGACAACTTAGGAAGGTGTAGTCTGTCAAAAAGTGCTTTTCTGTGATCAGGATAATTTGGTGTGGCCCTGTATAATACTGAGTAATAATTATGGAACTCTGCTTGAATATCTTTCAGTACCGTATGAGTTTGGTTAGTGGAGGGATTTGTTATACTGACAACAGATCGCTTAACCCTTTGGGTCTTTGCCAGATTGGCAAGGAGTTTGCCCGGTTTATTCCCCCAACGGAAAAATTTGCACTTGCTATAGTCTAATTTAGTTTGAGCCTGGGCAACCAGGAAACTCTCTAGAAATTGTCTCGTGTCTTTATAGCGACTAACATTTGAATCAGTGGGGTCCTGGGTGTAAATATGAAAGGTATGGTCCTTCGCATCTTTTAGGGAATTATATTTCATTTGAAAGTCTTTTTTCCTTTACCCCTGGTAAGAAATGATCTGTCCCCAGAGCACTGCCTTAGCCGTCTCCCAGAACAGGATATGCTGACTGTTTGTGTAGTCAAACACCGTCCAGTCAGCTACAAGAGATTTCCTAAGATCATCAGAGTTGTAAAGGTATGATGGGAATCGCCACAACCTGTCCCTAGGGGGACCAGTTATCAACTGGAGTGACATTGAGATGGGGGCGTGATCTGATATGACTATAGTGTGAATATCAACATTAAGGAGTTTGGAAAATAAATGGTCCCCTAGAAGAAAGTAATCTATACGTGAGAAAGATCTATGTACCGCAGAGTGGAAAGTAAATGAGTGATCTGACGGATTACATATTCGCCAGGGGCCAGAAATCTGATGTATTTGTTTTAGGTATTGTATATGGCTAAAGGAGGCTAGTGTAGGGTTGATTGGGGTGGGGGGCTTTGGCTGTCCATGGCAGGATCATCTACCGTATTCATATCTCCATCTACAATGAGGTTTGATGTGTCCGCTTGCAGCAAAAGGTCCGAAATTTGAATGAAAAAATCCCGCAAAGGCGAATTAGGAGCAGATATGTTAAGTAGGGTGTATGTAATGGCCCCAATTACAACCTCAAGTAGTAAATATCATCCCTTTGGATCTGAAACTGACCGCACCACCTCATACTGCAAGCTTTTATTAAAAATAATGGCAACCCCCCTAGTTTTTTTGGTATAGTTGGCTTTCCAACATTCTGCAATCCAAGGGCTTTTTAACTGATCTGATGGCTGGGACCAGTGTGTCTCTTGCAAAAAGATTATATCCGGGGATAAAGTTTTAAGGTGACATATAACCCTTTTTCTTTTAATAGGCGAGTTAAGGCCCCCCACGTTCCGAGTTACCATTTTAACTTTGGGGATTTTTAAGTGGGAGGGGATCATGTTATCTGGGATAGTGATATGGGAGTTAGTTTGCGACATGGTACCATTTAGGCATATTGATCAAACCCACAAAGAATAAATAATTTCCATACAACCTGCGACCCTCTAAATATATGGAAAAGAGTATCATCCATCCAGCGCCCATCCAGCTTGACCCACGAAACGGAATATAATGTTTATTTTTGAACTGTAAAACGAGTATATTTAAACACATATGAATATTAGTCAAAAGAAAGTAAAAAGTAACATTGCTCCATAAAACTCCTTTTCTCAATTTAACCTCCTGAGTACAATTTTTGGCCCTGCTAAAGGGCTCAAATGTTGTGAAAACAAGTAGTAGAACCAGTAAGATCTTCAGACTGCCATAGTGGCAGGCATCAGTTCTACGTGTAATTTTAGTAAGTACAAATAAACCAGTGACCTAGATTAGGTTTTAAATATCGGATGGTGGGGCATTGTCGTTACCCAAGTCTAAGTGGGAGACGAACTCCCTGGCCTTTTGAGGGTCGTCAAAAGTATGAGTTTGGCCCTTATGAGTGATTCTCAGTCTCGCAGGGAATGCTAGAGTAAATCTAAAATGATTGTCATGTAAAGCCGAGCAAATAGGAGCAAAAGCCCTCCTCTTTTGGGAGACCTGGGCAGAAAAATCTTGAAATATGAGAACCCTTTGTTACCCTACTTAAGATGAGAAATAGCTTGGTACGCTTTAAGGACTGCTTCTTTATCTCTATAATTTAAGAATTTGGCAATAACAGCTCTGGGTCGTCCCTCCAAATTGGTACGTTCAGGGCCTAACCTATGAGCTTGTTCAATTATCATCTCTTTCATGGAATTGAGGAGACCTAAGGCCCCGACCAGATCTTTTTGAATGTATTCGATGAGTTCCACACTTTTTACGCTCTCTGGTACACCGATAAATCGTAGGTTGCTTCTGCGATTTCTATTTTCTAACTCATCTAACTTCTCCTCTAACTCACGGATACGTTGAGCTTGAGCAAGGGCATTATTTTGCAACACAATGTGAGAATCATCGATGTCACTCACCCGTTGCTCTAGGGAGTTGAATCTTTTAGTGTTAGACTCCAGAGCTGTCAGAGTGTTATCGATACTAGATTGCAGGGAGGTGAAACGTGCATCTAGTGCTGGTAAGAGCTTTTGCTCTATCATAGGGAATAGGAAAAGAGATAACTCTTTAGCAGTGTCTGCAGGCGATGACTGAGCCACAGGGTTATCCGGCTGCGAGGAGGAAGGGCCTCGGGACTGTTTTGGTGATGGGGGGGGGCGGGGAGCTAGATTTGGTAGACGAGGCATTAGCAGCGGTTTGTCTCGGTTTTCCCATGCTAATATCTCCAGATGTCCCTAAGTATCTTTTCATCCCCTGCAATGATAACCAGTGAACCCTTTATACCAAAAATCCTAATTTAAACCAAAGCTGTATTTTGCCAAACTGCTTACTGTCACCCAGAGAACGTCTCCCCACTTGCAAGCAACACAAAATTTGAAAGAGCTGTAACTATAACATATAAATGCCACAATTAGCTGGTACAGTAGGTCACTAATCTATACGGGGACCTCTTACATTATTAACTCACAAATATATAGGCCCTACATGGTTAGAAACAAAGCTGATCAGACCCACAATACAAAAGGACAAACAATCCCCAACGCTCCCAATAGCCAGCCTAATACTTAGCTACTGTATGTGCGATGGTTGTCTAAAGTCACACTTGAATGTGATAGAGTGTAGACCAGGATCAATCCCAAAATTCCACCTCTAGTGGGCACATGAAGAGCAGATGTCACGAAGCCTTTTACTACCCGCTGTAGCTCCAGCGTAGAGTAGAGGTGCTGCCTGTTCAGGCACGTAGCTTTACAACGGCTCCCAGGTCAGGTGTGAGGGTGTCGAATAGTAGGGGTGAAAGCAATTGATATGCAAAGGGGGTGGCGAAGTCCAGAATGCCGTTCTGTGCGGTAATAGTTGTGTTCCACAATCTTCAGGGCTATAGCCCTCTTTACCACAAAAGCCTGCTCCAGGCACTTTTCAGTCAGGATAACCTTTACTGCAATGGCTGTGATTTGTCCTGACGCGGTAATTAAAGCTCTCTGGGGGTCTATGCCTCTCCTGTCTTTCCTCTTTGGTCGTCTGCCAGGTGGATGGGGACTAAGATGTTGCTTAGTTAGGCTTGCAGCTCAACAGTAAATCCCACGCCTGGTTTGGAGTTAGCCAATCAAATATGGGGGTGTAAGAATGCCTGTACTGCCACTCTTTTAAATGGTCTTCAGCAAGAATACAGCCTCAGTCTTCTGGACCACACACCTTTCTCAGGTCTCTGTCTAGCTTTTGATGTGGGGGTCTGTGTTTTTACCTGGAGCAACAACAAGCAGGACTTTCCTATTTGGCCGCACGCCAGGTGTAATAGCTGCCCACAGGAGGAAAGGCCTTCTCCTCCTAATCAGTCTTCAGACACGTGGCAAGGTATTCCCAGCTAAATGGCCTCCGTTAAGACCTCTCTACTTCCACTCAGATTCTGGGCTCCCCACCTTCTGCTCAGCTGGCTCCCACCGCAGGCCTCTCCTCTCCCTCTCTGTGTCCCGCGATGAAGCCACTAGTCACGCGTCGAGACCGGGAACAGAGCCGCTACGGGGCCGTCGATCAGCTGGTCTGACTTCCCGACTGGCAGTCCACGCGCACCATCCGCCGCTTCCTTCCTCAGTTCTGTTCCAGCTCTCTGGATCAATCACTGAAGGTGGGTGCTTGCTGCGTTAAGGCCACACGTAATAAACACGTGCCGCTATGGCTGCTTTTCGCGCCCTTTTTTTTCTAGAGCTTGAGCTTCCAGTGTACTGGTGTCAGGGAGCTGGGCAATGATTCTGCCCTTACCCAACAGTATCCTCTTTATCTTCCAATACTTCACCACTTTTTTGGCGCTGTATTCCTGGGATAATCTTCCAAAATCAGGGAGCTTAGTGAGGAGCTCTGTAAAAAAGCGTCCACCATGAGTGGCCCGCCCACCGGAAGTCTTGATATAGTTTTTATATTTTTAATACATGGTTGCCAATCTACTCAATGCTGATTCAGTTCCAGAAGTCATTTCAGTATGATGACAGAGTTTAGAAATTGTGTCCTATTTCCCTGCATTGAGGCCTATGGAGGCGGCCATTTTCATGAAGGCCAAATGTAATCAAAGGCAGTTATCTACATGACTTTAATATTGGAGACATAAATTAAAAATACACTTTGCTTTCTTGCTAATCAGCTGCAGGGTCACCAACTTTTATATTTTCTAAAAATGTGAAGAAGTCAGCAGATCTCCTATTCACAGTCTCCACAATAATACTGAATGTATTGATTCACTGATAATATAACAATGAATAAATGCTGATGCTGTCATTTTTATTGAGAAATAGTTTTTCTGGCAGCAATAGACATACCCATGGGTGGCTATTCACAGGACACACCCCTTTAGCAGTACGAGCAACACCCCTTTGGTGTTAGACAGCTATAATGAGGTGGTCATGTACTTCTTTTCTACATATATTGAGGGTGCAGCAAGGAGAGATCCTCAGTTTCCTATAACAACATTGAATCATCATGATGCAGCCTTGGAACGGTCACCAAAAACTACAAACTGTTGTGAGGGATTTCACAACCCTCTTAATTCCCTATTCCACTGCAGTCATCCCAACGTGTGGTTTCTATTTGATGGACTGCAGAGGGACTTGGCTTGCCACAAATAAACACTGGCTAATGCACGGGCAGGTCGCCTAGAGGTGAAACTGTCCCAGAGGACTGGCCCGCCCGCCCCAGAACATGTCCCGAGAGATCAGACTCGGGACAAATTTACTTTTATTTATTTATTTATTTAAGCCCTGCCGCGTTATATGCTGTGTATGCCGCATTATACGCGGCAGGACTCTGCAGAGCTCAGGGCACGTAATACAGCTCTCCAACGAGAGCCCTGTAGGAGTTTTGGTCCTACAGGGCTCCCATTGGAGCCCTGTATTACGTGTCCTGTGCTCTGTCACGTGGCCGCAGAGCAGACACCGCCGGGCAGATGAAGAGGCAAGACGTGTGAGCACCGCGCAGGAAGACTTCAACAATAATTAATAATTTAATAGGGTCTGGCAATTAGGGGCAGAGGCTGGCAATGGGGGTGGACATGAAATGATTGGAGGAATTGGCAATAGGAACATAAGGAGGCTGGCACTGGTTATTAATTTGGGGGGCAGACATGGAGACAGGCACAGACATTAGGGGCAGACAGAGGCAGGTACTGGCATATGGGGGCAGACGGAGGCTGACAATTGGGGGCATAAGGAGACTGGCACTAAAATTAATTTGGGGCAGACACAGACAATAGGGGCAGATGGAGGCTGGCACTGGCATATGTGGGCAGATGCAGGCTGGCATTAAGGGTGCAGATGAGACTGTCATTAAGGGGGCAGATGGAAGCTGGCATTAAGGGGGCAGATGGAGGCTGGCATTAAGGGTGGAGGCTTGCATTAAGGGGGCAGGTAGAGGCTGACAAATAGGGGGACAGATGGAGGCTGGCAAATAGGGGGCAAATGGAGGCT
>WWET01000448.1:144946-186637 GCA_011038615.1 Limnodynastes dumerilii | reverse complement strand
TGCCTGTTGAAAAAAACCCTGGACCTTTCACATCACCACCCTTCCCGGGTAGGACCCAGGAATAACCCTTCTTTTTTCCCCGTGTCTTTCGACCCGGGTCCACCGGAAGTGCACCTTTCTCATCACCACCAAATACCCAGGATTTTTCAGAGACCAGGGTTTTTGGCAAAAATCCCGGGTATTTGATGGTGATGTGAAAGGGGTATACGTTGCGTTAAAGGACCATATTTGTCTAAATCTTAATTTGAATTTATAAAAATTCTTTTTTTTTTTTAATCAGTAGCATATTGTATGAGATCAATATAAAAAGGATTGCTTTTCATATTTTAATTTATTGATTTAGATTATATTTAACTTCTTCAAATATAGTAAACCAGACGTTAATGGGTGCATGGCCCAGGAGTTAGTGTAAAGTCATCACTACTCACAATGACTGGTGAAAGAGCATCACTGTAAAACTCAGTTAAAAAAAAAAAACACACCTCAATATCATGTGATTAACTATGCAGTCTAAAAAGCATAGATGGCTGCTGTATGAGAAAAGTTTGCAGAGGACTGAATGTTCCGCTTTTATTCAAGTATAATGATTAACCTGATTAATAGGGCAACTTGATCTCAACCAATGACATAAGCTCACTTGCATGATTCACACTTTGGGCTCTATTCAATAAGCTTCACATCCACAGCTTATTTCACATATTTTTTTGGAGGGAGTTTTATGTGCGCCCCATAGAGATGTGCATAAAAATCGCTGATTTTTAGGTACCATAAATGACAAAAATCGCACCAAAGCTTTTTCCCGTCATCGCGGCTAATTGAATCAGGTTCTTAGAATATTTATTTCCGATAGTGGCCATTTTTGTTATTTACATTTTGTCTGTTGTGGGCTTTTCTGATCATTTCAACATGCTTTCATTTTATCTAGCTGTACGAATCTGAAGGGACTGCATTTTAATAAACACAAAGCATAAATCTTTCAGCTACAGAATTAGTAGCAGAGAGAAGACCGATTGCCACTTTAAAGATCACTGGTACGGCCTCTCCTGGGTTACTGTGTTCGGTGTTCTGGAGGCCATATCTCCAGATTGACATAAATACATTAGAGATTGTGCAAAGAAAGGCAACTAAACATACAAGAATAACTAGAGGAAGTAAACATGTACAGCCTGGAGCAGAAAAGGGAGACGATCACAGATTTCAAATATAGCAAGGGGTTTAACCAGGGTGGCATGGATATACCAAGTTGCTCTCATCTGCCATTACATTCTGTTTTTGTTTTTTACATCCAGTTCATCTATGGTGCCTCCGCAGTATTGACCAATGTCCAAGTTTGCTTGTGACAACTGCCTTTCAAAGGGTGTCACAATTAGGTTACCAGTAATCAGTCTGCTTAAAAGACTCAAAAAGATAATTCTGTGCATATTGTAAGCTATCCAAAAGATTTTCTAAACTGATTACTTGAAACTTAACAAAACATAACTTTACTTCATATTCGCATTTAGAACAAGATGCAGCTTTGGGAACACCAGGCCAAATTTAGACTTAAGCTGACCATACACTAGGGCGATTTTTGGCCCGATCATCCAATCCGGACAAATAATCGCTCTAGTTAGTGGGCAGGATACATTTTTAAACAATAAAAAAATAAGAGAAATGCTCTGGTTCAAGTATTTGATTTTAAACATGCTTTATTTAGATTGGAATTAAGCTACCAATATTTTGTAGTATACACAGAAAGGGAGAGGACAGTGTTCTTTTCTCCCTCTGTTTGGTCTACTGTCACAGCACTGCAGAGTGAGATTCTACAGTGCTGTGACAGTGGACCCAACAAAAGGTCCTCTCCCTCTTTGTGTACAACATATCACTGTGACAGGTTCTGCAGAACTTTACACTATATTTCATATCAAAAATGTTTTAGCAGCCAGCCAATAGGCTAGCTGGATGGTCTCCTGTCAAGACGAAGAGACCCAGCCAATCAGAAAAGAAAACAGCTAGCCAGTAGACTAGCTGCAAGATTCTCCTGCTAGAATCATCGATCCAAGCATGGGAAGTGTATGGTGACCCTTTTCCCATTTAATCGGGCCACCCCCTGCTGGGATTGATTATCTTACTAGTTTATGGTCAGCTGTACTCAAGCCCCATTTTGCAATCATATAGACAAGATATACTGCACATGTATTACTCTCCCAGTAAGTCAAAATCTAAAGAAAATACATGGACTTTTCTTTTAATAAGAGACCTTGAAATTGTGTGGTTGGTTTGACAAGTAGATACAGCAGTGTACCAGTTGTGTAGTGTAAAATTAAGCTGGAGTATTTTTGTTTACACCTGGGCGAAACCATGTTGATTTCAGGGAAAGTCAAGTTAACTGTATTTGCATGCAGGGATATATCTTTGAATTGCTTACTGCACACATACTAACCAGCTTTACTATTACACTGTATAGACTTGGGATAGGAAACATCTCTACTCTAATACTGCTTGTAATAGATGAAATATGACTCCTGCAATCAACATGGTTTAGCCCAGGAGTAACTTTCCTTTCTTAATTTCCTTCTTAAGCCTGGATCCAGCTCTTCACCATGTTACAATCAAATGTAAAAATTATACATAATATAAAATGGTCATTCCAAAAATCAGAATTGGACATAATGCAACTAGGTGTCACCTAAGCGATACATACATTGCTGTTTTATGCTACACACAGTGGAACAAATATTAGCCTCCAAATTTCATATGTGCAGGTTATGAGCAAGCACAATCCAATGTCACCATAATCTGGCAGTTAATGTCTTTAAATTCTATCAGTGTCAAATAGTGTTGGCATAACTGGGTCACAATTGAGCATAACATTATTTACAGCAATTTCAGCACAATAGAGGTTTCAATCCAACACAAGAAAATGTCATTTTCCCTTACCGATGAAAGAATCTTCTTGAATGTAGTATTCTTTTGAAGCAATTACATGATGGACATAAAGACCTTGCTTCACAAACTTACGGAGCTCTGTGATTGAAGGATTGTGGGATTAAACAAATAAATTAAGTGGACTAAAATTGTATTAGGTTGCGGTTGAAAGATACCAATCAATGTAACAAGTATGCTACGAGCCAAGATTACTTAAGTTATTATAGAAACTAAACAGTGAAATATCCCTGACATCAATAGTGTTGTAAGCAAACTTACATTTACATGCAACACTTCCAATGTGTGATGCAGATACCCAGATCTATGAAGGGAAGATTATATTTCTATTGGAGAGGTATTTATCATATGTAAATATAAACAGTAATATGTGTAAATTGCTTAAGGAGTTGCCAGTGATTTCATATTTCGATTACACACATTGGTGGAAACATATATTGTGTGTATAAATACATAAACACACCTCAAAACAAAAAATCTCTTTGGGCAACTCCTTAAACAAACCTCCGCATTAGATTACAATGTTGGGTCATGCTAGTCATATCAGAAATGCTAGGCTCGCGATAGATATGCAATAGAGCTAAGCTGCAACAGGAACCATGCATGGGAACGGAGTGTTTTTATGTGTAGAGTATGTCACTGTATTCAGCAATCAGGTAATTATCTAACTTGCCATAAAATACAATATGTCCAATATTGACAATGAGCACACTACCAACATTTATCAACAGCAGCTTTCTACCTTTATATATTTTACTTACTTATGCTGCGTTCACATTGCCACTGCCTAAAAAGATCAACAGCAGCTTTCTACCTTTATATATTTTACTTACTAATTCTAAATTCAGCCATCATACTAGGCAATAAGCGTATGAATAATATATAAATATATATATGATTTTTTTTTACATTATTCTGTACACAACTATTTCATGGACAGTCTACAATGTAAATTTCAATGTGCTAAAGCGCACTACTATCTACACATAGTAGCAATGTTAATGTATAAGGTTTATAGTTTGACATTTTCATACATGCATGTCACAAGTCAGTCTGTCAACATTTAGGAACGTACAGATACAACAAATGTATTTGTCCATATCTTTTATTTACTAAGCATATTATGAATATACATACATGCTATAAAAAAAGATTCTGTATTGGTGGAAAAGTGTATAGTGTTAATATACAATGGCACATTTCATGTTTCTACTTCACATTGCCCCTTCCATGTAACAAAATATTAGAGATGCAATGTTTTTTTTATTTCTTTAACATGGTTAGAACTGGAATAAAAAAGGAAAGTTTAGAGATAACCCAGACACTTAGCAATATAAAATATTAGTGATCAAATGCTGGGGTCCACAGAAATTAGTAAGGAATGCAGCAGCTGATTTTGTTCCATTTATTGTAACATAATATTATGCAAGGATAAATGCACTATATATGTCAGTGACATCTTAGTTCAGCATTAAACATTGTGTAAAGCTGCAATTTATTTAACATCCAATTTGCTCCAATAGTTTCCTGAACTTAGAAAAAAAAAATAAGACACTAAGAATGAAAAACAAAACAGCTAGTTTACAGTTAAAAGCATTAAAAGCCTTAAGTGATTAACAAAGATCAACAATATTGTGTCTGTTAAATAATACATATGGTATTCTTCCCAATATTATTAAAGATAAATATACTGCCTTGCAACAGTGCGATATTTTCTTATTTATATTCAATATGGCAAACATTTTTTAAAGTTATGGGTAAAGGTCTGCCTCCCTCCAGAGTTCTAGTGGTAGCTGCTTGCGCATGATTTGCAATCAATCGTGCTGAACGCTCTATAAGCACTTGTGGCAGGCAGAGAAACACTTTGCAGTAAAGACGCAAGTGTAGGACACAGCATATCACCTCTTAGCAGCTTTTATATGGCAGTATGTCAATTCCATTTTAGCAATTATGAAGAAATTGGTAGTACACTAGTCCAGCTTGTTCGTAATATACATTCATTATTTTATCAATTGTACTATCCATATATTCTAAGACCAGTATATACTTATCCTAGAAACCTGGCATGCACCCCAGCTCAGCAATAAGGACACGCATAGATCACTGTAATCTGGTTGTTAGTCTTACTTGTTAAACCATGGGACAAGTAAGCAGTTTATATACACCGTACAGATTCAAGAAATAATGATTCCATGCACTGGTTTGACAACCGAGAGGGCATCGTCATTCCTCTGGGTGTATACTCAACAGATATGAAAAGCTACAATTTTGTTAGTTTGAGCTAATCCATCAAATAAACAAACAAAAATGTAACCATGTGAATTTTAAAGTACTAGCTTTATTTACTCAGTGAATAGGGAAAGCACTGTAGCTTCAATATTAAAAAGGATCACTATACATTTCTAAAATAAACATTATAGGGAGAGCATGCCACGGCAGAGAGGTCGCCTTAACCCACAGTATGTTGTACGTTTTAAGTGACTGCTTGCTACTCCCCAGCTTCTCTTTACAGGCATTGAATGAATAACACCCAAAAAGACAGGAAGCTCACACATCATGATGACTTACTACAGAAAAATACCAACATAATTCAGGAATTCTATTTACCTTCCATATATGTATGAAAAGTCTTCAAATAACGATTTCAAATAACATTGTAGTCTTCATTTGCTAATGGGTTTCCTATTAAACTGTATTTGTCGGAAGACTTATATCGAGAGCTACATCTCTGCCAAGTTAATAGTAAGTGACCATGATTGTGTATTATTTTTTTAGAAAAAAAAAACCTGTTCAAGTTTAGGGTAACTCCACATTCCATGAAAAACCCAAATTCCCCTCAGAAAAAAACAATCCAACTTTACTACTGCAACACATTAAAGGTAAATAAGGTTTATATAAACATTAAGTTAAGTAGACTCCAAATTTTGATGTAGTAAGCCAGCCAATCATCAAGAGCAATTGCTCTTACACATTAAACTACTTAAATCATGCTACAGATGACAAACTTGTAAAGCAAAGTATTTCTGGCTATTTCACCGAACAGAAACTAACTCAAGACCGTGTTCTGGCACCATAAGCAAGGAAGGATGACTAAAATGTGGAACTTTCTTAACAGAAATGAATTAAAAATAAACGGGCAGACTAGATGGGCCACGTAGCTATAGGTTGTATTTGTTTCCCATCTTGTGCAATGGACAATCTGAAAAATAAATGTAGCAGATAGTCCTGTCATTTTTATAGCAATGCAAATGTGAATATGAAGGCATTTTAAACTAACCAGGAAAAGGCAAACAGACCACCTCAGGCCAGTAACTGTGACCAAACAGTGTTATTGGAAGAATATCTTTAGGTGCATTGAAATTTTCATATGAAACAGGAACCCAAAAATAGTCAAATAAAGCAAACTTTGGTAACTGTATTTGCTAAAAGGAGCACCAATTATGCTACAATCTATTTACAATAGTGTTTTGAAATTAAAATTAGTGTTTTACGTCACTAAAAAAAATCATTGGCATGTCATGTTTTCATTTAATTTGGCTCTTAAAATAAAAAGGCCGTCAGTGTCAGACAGAATACAAAAATACATACATATTCCGAACTGAAAGTTATTGTTTAGCTACCACATGAGCTTGAATGTATGAGATTAGCAGTTTTTATTACTTGAAATTATACAGTCCATAACGGTGATGATCCATCATTTGGCCAGTATATAATGGGATTCAAGGCACATTTAATGTATATCCTCATGGTGTAGAAAATAAGGAAAGCTGTCTGTGGCACCATGAATGCAGCCAACACAAAAAAATATAAATGTTTACGTAACTTATCACATCGATGAGAAGACCACGTTACAGCATAATAAGCCAAATAATCGACAAGTGGGAAACTGCCTGACAGAAGATGCTGCATACAGTCCAACAGCAACCTGTGTCTGCAGCAACACATGACTAGAAGCCTGGAGATCAGTGAATGATAAACTTACTGCCAATTGACACAATAAACATGAATCCACTTTAAAAACAGCACTTAAAAGAATTTGGCAATGTGAACAAGTCACCATGTGGGAAGAAAAAAAGGTTTCAAATATCTAGGTAAGAATTGTCAAGTACAGTATGAAACAGCAGATGATCAACCTCCCTCCACATCAATGCTGGAGGCTATACCCAATTTACACAGATCTTACACATTTATACATATACATGAGTAAAATGAAATACTGTCCTTCAGTCATGGCCAAGGTGTATTCTAAAGAAAGCCATCTTCAGGAGAAGTGATACACAGAGGTTTTCAGAGATTGGGGAAAATATATATATATTTCAATCAGTATTCCCTACAAAAAGGAGATTCACACTGAGATTTACATGTTGTGAGGTTGATTCTCATACTTTTTTTTAGCGAAATGTTTAGGAATATAGAAAGCAAAAAAAATCAACAGACTCCGCTATAAAATTAGAGTTGATTCAAATAAAGTGTGCAACAGCTGACATATGGGAGTTAATTAAAAGTTCACCTATAAATCTGAGAAATAAATTTATTCAAGAATACATTATTGCCTTAAGTTACGCTTGCCAAATGTGAAGAACTCTAAGAGTTATGTTGCTTAGAGAATAACTACTTAACATTTCACAAAAGAAAAAAAAATATATATAAAGATAATGAAGGTGTGGAACCCACAGCTCAGCTCCTATTAAAAAGTAATACTGGAAACAACTGAAGGGCAACACAGCTCCTCATTGGATAATGATTCATTTTAACATTGTTGGTGCCAAATTATCAACATACAGTGTTTACCTAAGGAAATACTATAAAGTCAGTGTTACAAATTGGTAAAGTCCAATACCAGGTATCTTGAGGCTAATGCCGGTCTGGAAAACTGAGAAAGGAGGAGAGAACAAAGGCCCTAATAATGTCTCTTGTTCAAATAAAACACTGCTACAAACAACCGTGCAGTTGACTGCATCTGCAAGTTATATTGCCGTGGTACGATGTTTAATTTTTGCCTACTTTCAAAGACAATCCAAGCTCCAACCCTGGCCCTGCCAAATCTCATAGGGACTGATTGCAATTGAGAGGGATTCTGGGGCATTACTACTTTCATTAGCTACACATCCTGAAACCTGTGGAAGGCAGTCTAAATGGCAGATGGAGAAAGAGGGAAACAGAGCAAGACTGTTCGCATTTCATGAATTGGTCCAAGTCACACTCAGCTGAAGTCCTCATCAGGGTTCTGTTGATCCAGCAGACGTACATGTGTGAATGGAAAGTGACCACATTTTCCGTTGCACTCTCCTTCCCACTGACCACTCACGTTAATCTTTGTTACCTTTACAAGGTCACCAACCTGTGGGGAACAAAGATATAAAGGAGTCATAAAACAAGTAAATATAACCCAAAACAATAAAAAGGTCTACTGAATAAACACATTTGGGGCAGAAGTACATACAACACATTATTTCACCAATGGCTACTTAATATTGTGTATACCTTCAACTTAAACTTAGTTGTTAATAGCCTCAAGAATGTCATATCACAAACCAAAAATACACTTGTCAATTTCCAGATTACCGTATTACCTTTATTTATTCCTTCTTTACCTCCCATATAGTTTAGTTTTAAAAGTGTTCTCAAAATGAAAAACTTCAGTTTCTACAAAAAAGTCCTAATGCCAGGCAAGCAGAATGCTCCCCCAGTGCTTCTGCCCCACAACCCTTACTGCATTATCAAACTGAGACATACAGACCCAGTAGCCAAACAGCATGTATAACACATCATAAAACAATGCTGTCACTGTGTTCCTCTGCATTAGGAACTTGTAAACAAAAAACGAATCTCTACATGTACAGATCAGCTGCAGTCTCCTAAATTCTGTATTTCTTGGAAGCTAGTAAATTAAAAGATTATCATACTAGTTTACATTTGCACAGAATACAATATAAAATACTTTAGTAGCAATATGTTCTAAACACACGGTAGTCAATGATAGCATGACAGGAACACCAGGATTACACTGCTGCCTTTGTAGATCCACATTCCTCAATGTCCCAAATTAAAAGCAGCTACTTACAAGAGTAGAGTTTGCAAAGGCCACCAGGTGTACCCAAGTGCAGACAATTTGTTAAAAAAAAATCCCAAAAATTAAAGCTATATACACAGCAAATGTACATGATGGTCTTAACTAAAGATCACAGTTCAAGACAAATTCAGAAATTAATGTAGACAACAAAATAAGATCGCAGCAGGAAATTATACAAATATAAACATGACTCAAGTCCCATTTGCAGCTTAACAAGGCTGATTTTCCGATCACTCCAAGAATGATTAACTGAAAATTCCCATTTATACTTCAAATGATTTAGATTAGGATTTCCAAAGCTTCCTATTCAGCTTTTTCTGCTTGCAAGTACACATTTTGGCTGCTGCCTTTACAGCCTGTTATGCCTTACTGGTTTATCAGTTGGTAACAAAGCTAGTCATTTATGAAATTCTAATTATTGGTGCATCACCAACTTCAAAGTTATTCACCACAAGAACAGAAGTTGTATTTTTATCTAAAGAATTCAAATACAATTGCTTTATCCTTGTCCTTTAGAAATCATTAATAGATATGAATAAAGTGGGTGCAATTATAAGCATTTCAGGTTATTGTAGCTACAAAGCACCCAAATAATAGGATAATGAAAAGTCAAATACTATTTTTTTTTTTTTTTACAAAAAAAAAATACAAAAATTCCAAAACACAACTAAGACATAACACTGAAAACATGTAACCCAGTATCAGAGTTATAAGTAATGACACTGGATCAACTACATAGAATTATTTACTATGAAGTTCACACATCTAGTTCACCAACAGTATATCTATAAAACAAGCCAATCTCTGTGTGTTTCAACATATTCCCTGAATTATGCCCTCTACAAGCAGATTCTGTTACTAAACAGCCAGCATTTGCACTGAAAGCCTGTTAAGAGCAAGTATCATAATGTTTGAATACAACTGAAGCCTGGGAAGCATACTTTAGCCGGTCATAGCCTGAACCAATTTAAAAACATCTGAAATCAATTTATCTGATCTGCATGAATATTATAGTGTATAGACAGCATTACATGAAGAGTTTTACCATTACATTTCTTCAGCTTTAATATTACCGAGTAATGTATTCCTTACACCTCAGGATTTTACATTGTCTGTAGAGAAAATTTGCTTGTGTGTGACATGTATGTCCTGAGAGACACTGGAAAGCAGAAGGCAAAAAATTGCATCTCATTGGGCTTATTATAGACACAGCTTGTATATTAGTATGATATGAAACATTTATATCATTCCTACAATACAGAAGTGAATGGTAATCAAGTTAGGTACTTGGCAATTGAATATAAACTGTATGCCAAACAGTGGAGGTTCTACTAATTTGAGTCTCATAAAGGGGTAATAACACCATATTATCCAAAAAGATAATGTATAAACTAATATTTAACCAATATTTCCTTAGTGTTGTTTTTTTGTAAATTTATAGTTATACAACTGTTACTATAATTTAAGGATTAGTAGGATTGCATTTGAAAGGAAAACCATTTTAAGAAAAGAATCCTACTGGATGGCTGCACCCATTATATACCTCCAAAGCCAAGGCTGTCTTGTCGTAGGCATTGGGGACACGCTTCTGGATAACCCTGGCAAAAATGGGCCCATTCTGGAGGTTAGGCAGCGGAGTGTTGACACTGGGCTGGGCATAGGGCCCTGGCTCCGGCCCACCCAGTGGCTGCGGATGCGAATTTTCCTGGTTACCTCCAATCACAGTGGACCCGGTTGATTGAGGCCTGTATTTTTCCACATAAGGCACAGGTATCATGCCTCTTCTTCCTTCGCTGTTCTCAGCATTCCACCACTGCTCTTCAGGTTTATCCCAAATTCTAAGGATGTCGTGTTTCTTAAATGGAAGATCTTCATCATCATTGCCATTAAAGTCAAAAAGAGCCCGGACATATTCTGCCTCCTCTTGTCTCTGGATCAAGCCAGACTGCTTGGATTTAGAAACAGGCTCTATTAAAGTGGTAGTGTCCAGATAATGTATCTTATAAAATTCCAACAGAGCAGGCAAGGAATCAAACTCCTGATCACCTATCCGGAACCGAGATTGATTCATCCCTGGGAAAAAATAAATAAATCAGTAAGTAATTACCAAGAGTAGTAACTTTACCACAAAGCAAAATGTGTACAGTGATCACTAATAAACAGATTGATCTTGATTGATATACATATGAGGACTAGCTCTCTTGGAAATACAATTGTTGGTGACAATCAGAAACGTTACAATGACTGCAGGGATCAGTCAGAAAGACTTTGCTGTTTAGGTTCCAACATTCTAGACAGAAAACATAACAATAACTCTCCATAAACAAGCAGCTTGCGTATTTCACAGAATAAGTGCAAAGAACGAAATGATTTAGAATGTCCTATTGATACACAATATTCTACTCTAACAATAGTCAAGAAAGAATTTCTTAGGATGGTTAATTCTACTTAAACCCTTCACTACAATTCTCAAAGCAGCTAAATACTAAAACAAACAATAAGGACTTTTTCAACCAAGTATATTATGAATCAGGTTAAAGTATGCTGATACTTGGCTATTATAGCTAATGAACATGTAAAACTCAAGGTCTCAAGTTTGAGAATAATAATTACTTTATTTATACATCTTATTATGGTACATGACATTAATAATTGTAATAAAAAAATGTTGCCCAGTTTGTGTATTAAGATAAACACCAAACAAGTGTTTAATTTAATTTTTTAGAGGGGAAACAATGAAGTGAGTGTAGGGATATGTTCTGCTAGCCCAATGAGTGTAGATATGTGTTCTGCTAGCCCAAGAAGAATATGGAGCAGTCAGTCCAGAAGAATGGGGGTGTGCTGCTATCCTAAAAATAAACATATGGACAATGTGTGCTATTTCAAAGCTGAATTTAAAAGGGATAAAGCATGCTCATATAGCCCGAGAGGATGTCCACAGTTTAAATGGAAAAGGTTTTGGTAACACAAAGGTGTATGATGGGTTTCTAATTTATCTATTACATGTAGATGAAATGCAGAACTTGGGCGTATGGCATGCGACCACGGTGAATGGAAAGTTAATGGCAGCATGTGTAGGTGGCAGATAGACAAAACAGATGGGGCATGGGCATTTAGCTGCAGAGAACGGTGTGGTAATAGAGGCCTAGTGTACAGGAGGCACAAAAAGTTGTGCAGTATGTGAAGCTACTCCCAGTTCCCAGTGTGTACGTGCAATTACACGAGCCAAACCCCAGTGGAAATCATTCCCCAGGACCCGTGTCCGGGGCCCCACTCACCAGGGGCACTCTGCCGGTTGTTGCTGACGCTGTTGATGATGTAGTGGGACACCTTGGAGTTCTCGCTGACGGAGAGCACGTAATCTCCGGGGATGGTGGTGGAGTCCCGCACCAGGAAGACCCCATGTCGCTGGCCCTGCAGAAGACTCACCGCCTCCTGACGGTTTTGTCTCCCCCAATACCAGCTCGCTCGGTCTTCGGAGTCGAAGTTACCGGCCATGGCCTATCCTCCGCCTCCTTCTTCTCACTCCCCAATGTACCTTCCCCCGTCTCTCGGCGCCTACCGACGCCACCCGCAACACACACAGCACACGGCCACTTCCAACCGGACCCGACCTCACCAAACCCGAAATGGCGGCACAGGAAAGATCTGACCTCACCTTCCGGAAATGCGTCATCGGAAAGCGTCTTTGAAGCGCGGCAATTGTGCGCCATGGGAAGGTTCCGGCCGTGATCATCTCGGTGAAACATAATAAATATATCACACTATTAAATACTAATAATCCTCTGTCTGAGAGGAGTTCCTGAAGCACACGCACAGTACACATGAATGAGTTGCAGAACATCCTTTATACGTTATTACATCCCCGCAATCAGCTATAATCCCGTGGATTATAACAGAAGTGTATAAAGAAGTGGTCCAATTCAGTTAAATGACAAATAGCTTGGCATTAATAAAATACTTCGTTATGACATATGTTATCTGTTGTTGCAATTAAATCCTGTTTACACATAGAACTCACATACTGCATAACTATGTTTCATCTGTAAATTAGAGATGAGCTGGGAAACATCACTTCTCAATTTTAATTCTGTTTTCGCAGCTAAAAATTTCCTCCCCTCTCATTGCAACATAGTTTTGCTCAGGTTAACACTTGCCCCTATTTTATAGGTGTAAGTGTAGCTCTGGATCGGCGCCATAGTGTGCACAGCTTTACTGCATACTATGGTATAAATATGCATCTGGATAAAATATGTTGCAATATGAATGGTGCAAAAAAACAAACCTACATCAACTCTATTTTCACATTGTGGGGCTTATCCACAGTTGCACCTTCACCTTTTTAAGGGAAAAACAGGTGCAAGTGTAGAGCAAAACCATTTTGAACTGCAAGGTTAGGCAAATTTAAACAGTGAAAACAGACATAGTTGAGTGGTGAATGTTCCTAACTCAACTCTCAATTCTGTATTAAACACCAAACTAATGTTAGTTCTATGTGCAAAAGTAGGGTAAAATATTTTCCCCTGCATCCAAATAAATATAATTTGCACCCTACACATTGCAACAGGGTTTTGCATAGGTTTAGCCTTACTCCCAAACTCCTGCTCAGCCCTTTTACATCTGCTCCCTCTACAGTTCTACATGGTTTAAGGAAGGTGCAAATTTGCTCTTTTATTTTTGCTGCTACTGCTAAATCTGGATCAGATATCGTATTTCCCCAAGATAAGACACACCCATGTCTAAGACACACCTTAATTTTGGGGCCCGAAATTTTGAAAAAAAAATTACATAAAGTTAAGTTGCCCCCTCCTTCTGTGTCCATTCAGCCTTATAGCCCCTTCTTTGTGTCTGGGTAAGACAGGTGTCACCATACTGCACTCTCTTCTTAGCAGCGATCCCCTCCCTCCTGAAGGTTACACTCTAATCAGAATATGAACTAAGCCTTCTTTACAATGTGTCCCCTCACAGTAATAAATTCACACGTTTTGGTGAACACATCGAAATAGGTTAGAAGGGTTCACGCTTACAGTTCATATTTTTTTCCCTGTTTTCTCCCAAAGGCAGATCTGGTAGCTTGGCAGAGGGGCCCTTTTGAAAAAGGCTGTTCGCAGCGGTGACCCACACCCGTTCCAAAGTACTTTTAGTACGGCTCCACAGTATATCAGCTGAACTAAGTATTTTAGGTAAATAAGGACCTGGAGGTCAGAGGTCCTACTGGGTAAGTAGTCAGCAGTAATCCTTGTAAGAACATGGAGGAAAAGTATCAGCTTCAGACAGTATTTAATACTTTTATTTATTGTCTATGTCACGCATGATTAATTTGCTCTACTGATTTAAAAAATGTACTCCCACAAAAAAAAAAAGGTTGAGAATTACTGCTCTACAAACACAGGCAACTTCTGGTTTGGTTAATTAAAGCATCTCAAATCAATAAATATATGGAGACTTTAGATGCTCCATATTCTACTAGGATTACTTCTCCCTTAATCAGGTGGTTCTGGTGGGCAGAATATACGGCGCTAATGAACCCTCTTACTTCTATAGACTCCTCTGTTGGCTGTGAGTCCGAAGTTGAGACGGTCCAAAGTTTCTGATTCTGTACGTTCTAGTGATATTGGGCCAGATCCAGAGCTATGTTTCCATTACGTTTCCTAGGGTAGCTTATTTACTATGCACTCCCCTTGGCTGTAGGTATTTTAGCCGTGTTGCGCTTTCCAAACCCTACCTTAACTTTTCCTAGCATAACTCCTGTCGGCCGTAATGGCTGCACGTACTTACGCACCTAAGCACGCCCATATTGTATGATTTAAATGCCTCACCCCGCCTCCGAAGCGTAATTACGGGTGTCGTATGGCTGGCTCGCCCCTTCGTACGTAGTTTCAATGATGATACGTGACTGGCCCTTACACTCTTAGTTACATAGCGTAACATCTGCCATGCGCAGTAATAATGGGCGCTTTTATGTTAGCGACTAGCGTAAATTCACTTGCGTACGTTGTTCTGAAACTACCCCATTGTGTTTTTGGATGAGTCTCTTTCCAGTTAACCTGCCTTAAGCTGGCCATACACCGGGGCGATTATCAATCCCAGCAGGGGATGGTCCAATAAACAGGACAATGTCTCGCTATTGGCACCATACCCCTCTCCTGCTGGGACTGATAAGCCTAGCAGAAGAGGTGTGGGGAAGGGGGCAGGGCTAGTACTATGCTGCTCTGACAGCTTTGATACCATCAAAGCAGCATAGTACATAGATATACAGCAGCGGTTATTGCAAGAAGTAGAACCGACAGGGATCAGCCGAAGCAGCGGTTAACACGGTGCGGCTTTGACTGATCCCTGTCTGTACTACTCCCTGCAATAGCCCCTGCTGTATATCTATGTACTATGCTGTTCTGACAGCTTTAAAGTATACCTTCAAGTATAGTACATATATATGCTGCAGCAGCTTTGAAGAATAGGGAGCCATCCAGCTTGCTAATTTGCTCCCTTAAAATATCAGGAGCTTGCTCCCGATATAAATCTAACACGTTCAAAGATCAAATAATTGTTTGAGTGTTTCTGGTGCGTTTATTTGGTATTTAAAAAATTGATCCTGACCATTAACTACAGCGATTATTTGCCCAATCACCTGATAATTGGGTGATCGGGAAGATAATCACTCTAGTGTATGGCCAGCTTTATTGTTCATTATCTTACACTGTATTATGTGTTCTTGCTTCAATGATTTGTACTGCCTTTATATGTAATACTTGTGCATTTTCCTGTATCTGTATTCTGTCTCTTCCCCTTCTCCCTCCCTCTTCTTTTCTTCTCTCCTTTATTTTGTTTTCTCTTCTTTTTTTCCTATTTTTGTGCAAATCAATAAATAGTGTGCTAATGTAAATGAATCTTAGTAATGGTTTTGATAGCTCCTACAACATCTGAACAGCATATATATTCTCTCCTGTGAAAAATAAGATCTAAACAGTTTCTGAAATCAGCTGAGAGGCTCCCTATTCTTTTAGTCTCCCAGCCGAAGCCGCTCTGTGTGAATAGTGACTTCGGCTGATCCTTGCCTCTGACACCTTTGAAGTTTACATGACATCGCCAGTGCAGGGAGTAGTAGACACAGGGATCAACCAAACCCATGCTCCAAACAGCACGGCTCTGCCCTGGGCAACCCCTCCTCTGCTTGGATTATCCATTCCAGCAGCAGAGGTGTATGGTCGCGATAAGGGGACCTTTCGCTGGCAGGATCAATAATCGTCCCAGTGTATGGCCAGCTTAACACTACAATACACCCTGTTGATGCCCCCTGAATAGCCAATCACCCTGTACTTTTAGGGCCAGATCTACTAAGTAGCGTGTTTGGCAACGTTTTTTAATCGTCAGGCATCGCAGTGATTTGACTGTGAAAGCTTCAAGTTGCACGATTTTTATGTTAATAGCGGCAATTTATCCTTTTATAAATGTGATGATTAAATCGCTCAAAAAGCTGGCGATTTAGGCAAAATCGCATTAAGTAAATACGACCCTTAGACATCATCACTCTTTTGGCTTTCTCGGTGTAGCCCTCTTCTAACATGCCTCCTATAACTTTTTTTGTTTGTTTTTTAATTTGTATACCAAAATCAGGGTCATTTATGTTAAGACATGCAACATACACACTCATCAACTCTTCCAAGAGCACAATGGAAATTTTTTTCCTTTAAATTACTGCTCCAATATTTTGAAATGCTGGCACACATCTGTTGCTGTGTGAAAACCTCCTTCTGAGTTGTTTTAATAAACACACTGACTGAAATACATTGCACAAACTAGAAAAATGTGTTCAAATATTTATTTATTCTTTACCAAATAATAGGTAAATTGTCTTTAATAGGTGTCATTTTTAGCTTCTATGAATAACCAGCTCCAATAAATTCAATATATTAACTTGCATTGTAATTTTATAAACATTAAATACACAGGACCGGATCCTGATGGAATAGCGGATAGTGAACGTACGGAGGGGATCTATACATTCACCTGCTCCTACGTTCATTACTTGAGTGGATAGGGCACTCCACAACTTCTGTATGGATCTAAGAACACTTTTGTGTACATAACCTTACATTAACTTGTCGGCACGCAAGTGTAAACATACAGACAAGATAATCATATGTAAAGGCTAAATCCAGCTCTTCCTGTACAATTTAAATAGGAACCCTAACCCACCGTGTGTATAAACGCATGGAGGTCTGTCACACCCTACGTACAGAAACCGATACCCCAGCATTCCAATGCATATCCCAGGGTTCTGGGCATGCACAGTTTTGAACCACAGAGGATTTCTGCATGCGAAAATTGGATGTTGTCCTTAGTTCAGGGTCCGGTCCACAGTTATGCCTGTTAGTGCAATTTGGTTCCGAAGAAACAAAACTATTACTCATCGTGTCACATTTAGAGAAAAAAGGCCAGCTAAAATGTCTTTGTATTGTGCTCGAGTGCTCTATTCTTCCAGCTCTACTTGTTCACACATTTTGAATTAGAACTCCCTGTAGCAAAACACTGTTTTAGTAATGTGCAAAAGCGCACTTTCTTGCTGGCTTTGCTATTACATGAACATACAATATGGTATTCTCTTTATTGGCTCAGATTTAAAGTTAGAGAATACTGTACCTGTACAGATATTTCTTCAGTGTGAACCATGTCATTTATAAATTTAAAAACACAAACCTCAGATCTCTGTAAAAATATATTCTCAGCATTTTTAGATAGTCATATTTAAATAAACTGCATTAAAATAAAATTCTCCAAAACAAGAGCAAGCTGTGGAAATGAGTATTCTAGACTCAAAGCCAGTCTACTGCATGTATCAAGGCAATTCCCAGATGTCACGTTACTGATGTGTTATTTAATAATAGAAGCCCTTGTTACAGTAACCACAGAGCATACAGGTTTGTATAAACCTGTGTTATGGTACCTCATGATACTACACCTCGACATGTGTTCTGATCAATGATATACCAAAATATTGCTACTTCTTATGATATCATGGCCTACATTAAATACAAGTGGTGGTATCTGTATAGTCCGGCCTTACTGCTATGCAATAAAACCCCCAAAAAACAAACACAAACAAAAATACATATTTGGCACTTGTGGACAGATAATGAAAAATAAAAACAAATCTGGTATAGCATATAATAAAAGAAACCCATCATGTGCAGAAAGTTCAAGTAACTAGAGTTTTGTGAATGCAGCACATTACAATCAATGCTCCATATGTACTCTGTCTTCAAGTTTTAAGCCCTGGATCCAGGGTGGGTTTAAGGCACTGGGTTGCTACATAGCACAATGCATGTAAGCAGAAATGGTTGAATTCCCTTGTGTTTGCTGTGACATTCAACTCTCTGTTTCAACCTTTGTCTCCCCCATCCCAACATCTTGGTCATACAAGTTGCAGGTCTCATACATGTCTGGCACATCTACATTTCCATTCATTGGTTGTAGTTGTAGGTATGAATACTTCCAGTCTGCTCGCCTTTCTCTGCAAGCCCATACTTGTCTTACATTGAATGCCGCACTAATCACAAGTAGTATTGCAAAAGTGCCACTTAGTATTGCCCAGGAAAGCCTGCAAACAACAATTACAATGAATCTATAAAATGCATAAATTAATAAAGTTATGTAAATTATAAAAATCAGATAAAGAATCAGGAATAAAAAGCTGAAGTGGAGAAGGAGCGACTATTTTCTGATGAGCTATAGCTCGATGAATTAGTGTACTAGAAAGACTTCTAATGGTAGAATACCAAAAATTGAGAGGACCCCAAAAGCTCTCTCAGAAAAGAACCTGGAATAGTTCCTAATAATTCTACCACACGTGTTACATCCAGTCGGCTGCTATGTTACTTTTTACATGTAAAATGTTTTCCTGTCTGCATTACACAATTGCAAGTTGGCTAAATATATGTTCGTATTTTAAACATAGAAATATTTTAACACTCAAACTAAACGAATGAGAATCTCATGATATAAAACTGAATGTTATAGGAATAAACTTTATAGTTTGTTTACACTTACAAATTTGCATTGTAATCTTTCCCATTATTACAACCCTACACTTATTTTTTTTTTGTTTTTACTATGGGGATAATTCAATTGTGCACAAAGATGGATGCGAAGTGCGCCTATTACGATTGCCAAAATTTGCGGATTTTAATATGCACCTCTACGGAGCGCAAGATAAAATCTGTGATGTCATTTCACACAAAGTAACATTGTGACCAAACATCTCGCTCAATTGAATTAGGCCCTATGTGTCTTTAATACTATTTTTAGTTGTTAATCAGCAAATAACGCCAGGTTCTTGCAATGTGGACAGAATAATTCAAGAATAGGAACAGGGACAGGGATGTTATAGCACCTTATTCTCTGCTTACTGACTAATACATGCCAAAAGATCTGAAGTAGATCTTAACAATGAATACATATAACAATCTTTTTACATAGACAAACACATTACAGATGAACACTTACTCATGAAGATAAATTATTTTGGCATCAGATGGGACAGCCTCCCACCAAGATGAGTATATTACAGATTCCATACAATGACCAACTGAAATATAAAATATAATAAATGAAATGTAGGATTTGATTATTTTCATTTTGCAAAAATACATCTATTTCCCTTTTTCAGTGATGTAATTTGGCTGCATTAATATGGCTTTGTTACTTAATTTTTAATGTATCACATATGCGATACTCACCTCGTTGGCAGATGTGTGCTTGATACCTCTGGAGAGAAGCTTGGTGGGGAGAACGGCTCAGCAATTCTGTGCTCAATAGGGATGGCTGTTTGAGTATACTGAACCTTGATGGGGATGTAGGGTTATGGATAGGATGCAGTTATGGGACAGTTAGGAGTAGGATGCTGTTACGGGATGGTTAGGGTTAGGCCACGGAGAGAGTTAAGGTTAGGTTGCGGCAGGACCGTAACTAGAGGTGTTACGGTCACAACGTTTAGGGAGAGGGGCCACTAATAATTTAATATTTAGAAATACAACAGGAAAACAATTGATACAATGGCGCTGTTCAACCTAATTTGCTACTAATATATAAAATAGTGAATAGTATAGATAAATAAATAAATAGGTGTAGTAGTCCAGAAATAAATAATAATAAATTATATAAAGTTCACAAACTCGTGAATGTCCCGATTATTCAGGGGCTGCCGTCCTAGTTGGTGTCTGCTTGTTCCCACGGAAAAAGTACTGTAGAAAATGTGAAGAAAAAACAAAAAGCACCTATGGTGCAGTATTTTCAGGCAAAACACCCTGATGGAGTCCCCTGGGTAAAATCCTTGGACGGAACATGTTGGTGATAATTGTCTGGGTGGTGAGATATATTCTCAGATAAACTTGTTTATTCCTAATTTAATGTATGCATATTTTATACCTATTGTCTGAATAAATTGTTTAAAATACTACACTAGATGGTTCTATATATATATATATATAAGTTTTCTCCCTATGGGGTATTTCTCCCTATGGGGTATTCTGGGCTTCCTAAGAGAAGCCCAGAACAGCAGTAAAGATACTTTGAACATGCATCTCTTTATCTGATATCTGGTACGTTTACATCCATTACTATTGTGAGTTTTCACAATAATATCAAGCACGTGCACTTATTTATTATTATTTATTCATTTCACATTTTCTACAATTTAATATTTAGAATGAAATTGGTTTGAAAATCATAGTCAGGGGGCATCATTTTTCCTTTTTGTCTGTGGTGCTAAAATTTCTAGCTACGGCTTTGGGTTGAGGTGAGAGTTCGGGTAAGCATAGCGTTACTGTTTGTGTCAGTCTTTTTTCTATCAACAACTCTAAGGTCGATATAATACTGTAGATTACCGTTCCTGTACATTTTTTAGACATTCGTACACTGTCGAAATAATGTTGAGTATATAATTGTCACAAAAAATACTTTAGATGTTGTATACCACTCCCAAAAGAACAAATAAGTTTGGATGCATACATTATCCAGTAATCACTATAAATGGTTTAGTAAAAACAGTTATTGCAATAGTTAAACGCGTTACCAATGATTATCATACCTTTTAATAAAAGCTTAGTTACTTGTGATTCATGGGTAAAGTTACAGCTTCCTGTCACATGATGGCAGTAACACTGCTTTCCACACTGACAAATCTCTTGGCACTTTAAACCGTAAAAGCCAAATGGACACACTGCAAAAGAAATTAATGACAGTTCTAGGTTTAAAAATAAATAAAAATCCAGCTCAAGTACCACTTTCCAAAAAAACATCAATAGCTCATATTTTTTTTTATTGTTGCAGACAGAAGAAATTTAAAGAATGCCACCCTTGCACTGGTGCTTCCTTATACAAATACTAAGCCAGCCCTGGGAAAATTCCCCAGTACGATACAGTGAAATGGCTGTAGAAATCTTACTACTCTACTCTGTCCCACAAAAGTTGCATATCAGAGTCCAGGACCAAAGCATATGGGTAAAAAAAAAAAAAAAAGACAGATGGGTACCTGGCATCACCTTTTTTCTTCTATAATAGAGATCAACTATATCAGAATTCACATAGGTGCATGGTATAAAATGTTTCCATGAACACAAAGACTGTTTTATTTCAAATCATATTAACAAAGCCAGTACAATATAATATAAACCATTACCTTCTTCACAGTACAGTCCTGTGAATCCAGCTGGGCATTTGCAGGTCCCATTAACATGATCACATGTCCCATTGTTCTGGCAGCGACACTCACTAGAACATCCATCCCCATAGTAACCCTGATTACATACTGAAGCAAAGAATGTACAAAAACATAATGTAACTGAAGAGGGTAGAAGTACAGACACAATACTTGCAAACACTGCTTATTTCATTCAAAATAACAATAAAAGAACATTCAAACCAAATCACTCATCAAAAATAATTATCACTAGTAGTTTAAAACTCCTATTTTATTATAGATTGTAATATACTATTATCATATTTTTATGTGTATATATCTATCTATATATATATATAAAAATCCATCCTACGCTGCTATCCTCTAAGCAGCTCCCCAGTTGAATGCGAAGGGGGGGGGATGGGGGTTGGAAGGGTACCAAGCATTATTCCGTCTTGAAGAGTACACCACACACGTGGGGTTTTCTACTTGTGAATATAGAATAAATAGGCAACCAAAGTAGCGCTAAAAAGGGACCTGTAATATATCTTATATAGAAAAACTTGTATATCTCTTGGTGGAATAGGTGAAATAGCAACAATGAAAGATCCTAGTTTCCAATACTTACAATTAAATACATTTAAAATGTGATACTTTTTTGTGTGTTTGCAGAAAAAATATTTAAACAGTCTTTTGTGTGTCCACGTAAAAAAAGGAGAAATAATATAGGACCAGATTCACAACAACGCATTTATATACTTCCGTGCCTAGATATCCGTGGCGAGATAAACGCATGTGTAGTAAAAAATTTTTACGCCATCTACATAGCGTTTCGTTACATAGATTGCGTGCATGCGGTATTTCAAGTGAGAGAAATACAGGATTATATGTGGTGAAAGTAGGTGCAATGTTCGAATGCTGAAGAAACAAGTCCTCAGGAAAGAGTCTAGTAGAACCCTCATGGGGGATAATCGCTCCCTTCTTATCATTGGTTGCAGAGAAATCACAGTTGATTATACCTATGTGGATAGTATGGGAGTTAAATCGATTAAAGACAGGAAAACATCACCTTACAAATTTGGATACCGCCTCTTCCTCATCAGCATAACTGTGATTTCTCTGCAACCAATGATAAGGGAGCAATTATCCCATGTGAGGGTTCTATTAGACTCTTTCCTGAGACCTTATTTCTGCAGCATTAAACATTGCAATTACTTCAATTTACCTGTTATCACCACATATAATCCGGTATTTCTCTCACTATTTACCGGTTCAAATGATACGGGAGTGCAACTGATTAAGAATGGGACACTCTGCAAAGAAGGATATCTTCTCTCTTAAGTCATTACAGCTGAGGTTCTCTGCATCTAAAGATGGTGGGGCTGATTCAGAGTTGCACTTCCACCTTTTTTTAGGTGCAAGTGTAGACCTGAGCAATACCATGTTGAATTGCAAGGGGAGGCAGCTTTAAACTGTAAAACCAGAAATAAATATACGCAGTATTTTAGTTCTATGTGTAAAAGTAATGTATTTTCCCTGCATGCAAATTTTTTTTAATTAATTAACACCCCTTACTTTAAAAAATGGTTTAGCCGAGCTGTACACTTCCACCTAAAAAAAGGTGTAAGTGCATCTCTGAATCAGCCCCATGGTACTTTGGGTGCCAGTTATAAAGGACTTTGGACTCTACATTATTTTTAATTTTTTTTCTTCTTTTTTGTTTTATAATATTTTGTACATTTCTTCACCACTTACTTGAAATTTAGGATGCACAAAAGATTATTTAAATATTTTTTCAGATAACACATAACACAAGTATCAGATTTTAAATGTATTTATTTGATATTTAATTGTATGCATTGCAAATTAGGATCTTTTACTGTTTACTGCTATTTCACCTACTGCACCTTGAGAAGAGATATAAAAGTTTATCTATATAAGTTATATAACAGGTCCCCTTTTAGTGTTACTTAGGTTGCCTATTTATTCAATTACCATAAATTTGTTTGTAGTAATAAAACCCAGGAGGGGTCAGAGTGGTTATCTTTAAGTGTACACCAATATTCAGATATTCAGATTTATTATTTGGTTTCTGAACTCAGCCATCTAAGGATAGAAACCAGAGTTTAAAAGTAAGAGGAGCACAAGGGGAGTCAAAATTATTTTATTATTTATCCTTTAGAGTTTATAACAAAAGATGCATAAATGTCTGTAGGTTGTAGGTCTGCATTTGTAGTTTATGTCGTGAGTATATCAGTCTTAAACCTGCACTCCTTCGTGAAAAGAAATAGGATTGACGAAAAACCAGTAAGTGGTTTATTCTAGAGGATCGATGGCTTAAACAGTAGCAGTATATTTTCATCATGATATTTATTTCAGGACTCGTTGTTTTTGGTCAGGTTCAAATTTTGAAAATAAAATGAAAAAAAATGGTGAAAATTTACACCTGAGCAAAACCATCTTTAATTTCAGGGGAATCAAATGTATTATTTTTTGATGTAGGGAGAATTCTTTGCTTCTGCTTATTGAACACACACACTGACCAGCTCTACTTCTGAACTCTTGTTGAACTTGGGCAAGGAAACGCCACCTCTCAACTCTAATACTATTTGCAAAAGATAAAGGTCCGGATTCAGTTACGTAGTTTTCGTCTTACGCACGTTGTTTTAAGAATTGAGCTACTGCGCTTGTGTAGCTTATTTACGCTATCTACGTACCATTTCTGTCTAAAGACCGCCCTTATGCAATCTACGTACAGAAATGGTCTAGTTTTTTCACACTCCAGTGCTAATCCTCTAAATGTATTTCCTTACTTAGATCTGGCCAGTTACCACAGAACAAATCGCGCTAAATCTAACACTTACTGAAGATTTCGGCACATATATATTACATATGTAGTCCAAAACTCTGAGGTCAGTTTAGATTTCCCTTGCAAAAAATCATTCAATCATGATCAATCATCATTTGTATTTCTCTTTTTTCACGTTTTTCTGGCTCCTGTTAATCTGACAGTAGAATGTAAATTACCATGGCTACAGTTATGGCCCATCCAACCGGTATCACATCGGCAACCACCTGTAAAATACAGAAATGATTTTCAAGAAACATTACATTGACCCATTACATAAGGACATCTAGTTCTTTCATTGACAATATATTTAAACAATATGAAGACCAGATAGACTTGCATACCCTCTGTACAGTGTCCATGAGCACTGCAGTTTGATGGTCCGCAGCTGAGGACGTCACAGGAGCTCCCTGCCCAGTAACCAGTACAATGACAGTCTCCAGAAATACACATCCCATGGCCTCCACAGTCAGAGGGTTCACAGAAGGGTTCATGGACACATACAATAGTGGACACGCTCCTTGGGCAGCGCCACATTGGGTCAGATAAACTGAAAAAAAAAAATTGTATAAATCTAAGTAAAATTTACATTTTAGATGGCGTTAAAGAAGTTTGTATGGAAAAAAAAAAACAACGCAAAAATGTAATGGAAGTGTTCTATTTGTATCCACATTAACAGCAATCGTTTGATAAACTGGCGTCAATGCCAGACATATTACTATTTGTATGAATCAATCTGAGATCATGGAGAAGGAGAACAAACAACTGCTTGTCTAGTCCTATGGGCAGAGTGTTAAAAGGACAGACATCATATCAAAGTTTTGTCTGATTAGAAATCTTGTAGAAAACACATGACTGATACCATTTAATTGGTGCCTTCACACCTATCTGCAAGCTGTGTAAACAATGGCATATTTACTGCTTTGTCATACTTACTTCCCCCACATCGCTCAACTTCTGGAAGAAGTATCTAGCAGTATGACAGTTTTAAAAGCAGATATTATATTTGGTGGATGTTACAGAAAGTGGCTATTGGAAAATAAACCCCAATCATGTATTAATTGTACTGTATTTTTATTCTACAGTTGTAATGTATAAAAATGTATTGCAGAAAATATGTATCTGCCCCATTTCCTAAACAGCACTTAAATAGCGATGGCCTATTGATTTAAAGAATGTCTAGTGTCCTGCCATATTGTCACTAAGACACTGCAATTGACATAAGACATAATTTATTAACATTTTCATATTTGCCAATGCTATAAACAAGGACACAGGAACACATCATTATCTATTTATACACACCAGTGATCTGACGGATAATTGACAAGGCTTCCATTAACAACAAGAGTAGCAGATCCTCCACCATCCAAGTTTATGGCATTATAAACTCCTTGTTCCTTTAAGAAATTGGCCACCTCCCACAAATTCAGGCTAAATAATAAAGCAAATAAATAAACAAACACTTTAACTTATAAACATAACTTATTATTCATCATTTTCTGACCCAATATTACAAAAGATTACATGAGACAACATCTGTGTGTAAATACATCAGTTCCATACAAATGCTTCCCCGGGATGTAGCTACTGCAATCCTATGGCGACATTGACAAACTACACCCTGCTTCCCTAGTATTACATATAACACTGCAGGGGCATATCCACCCCTTAGTTAGGATGGCTCTTGCCAGGGGCACCAGTCGAGGGTAGAATAGCTTGTAAACATAGGCGGCCACAGACACACTCTCTACTGATTCACCCAGTGCCGACTTAAGACATTAATCTGAGCAGCAGCTTGTGTGTTCTGGAGTCGGCACCAGGCGATCAGCACTGCAGTGACAGTGACGGAGCAGATCTTTCTCTGCTCTTCTATAGCAGCAAGAGATAGGTAAACACAGACAGGTCTGTTGTGTTGTGGGTGCTCTGGATTCTGGAGGAAGGAACAATGATTGGAGGATTGTTGCCCTGGAAAGAGGAAACATCATGGGAGAGATGAGCACATTGTAAACTGTTTTAGGCGTGGTTGGATAAGTGTGTGTGTGTTTAGTGCAGTTAAGTGACTGTGAACTAGGAGTATTAATGGGGTGGTGGATGGGACGTTAATTTAAAGTAAACAAGAAGTAGGGGGTTAAATTAAAGTAAGCAGGGTGGATGGCTTAACTTTCCTGTGGCATATAAATATATGAACATAATCTATGTCGCTCAATCCAGGTGTGTTGCATCCAGCGCAGTACAGCTGTAGCAGCATAGGGGGCCGTATTCAGAGATCTGTTTCTAACAAAAGTTCTGTGTGTATTTTTAGGATCGGATCGATTTTGCATCAACTGCGCATGCGTAGTAATAGTGATATGCCGTCTACGTTGAAGTTAAGGTCGGAAATGGCTAAGGGACGGACTTGTGAATCGGGCGGAGAGTGATGCGAACTAATGCGACGCTAAGTGCGGCAGAAATATACGCACCTAAGGATTTGCATAGAAATGTGCGGGGGGAGGCATGTAGATGAGGGAAAGTGGGCGCGCTTACAGAGTTAGGGCCGGTAATATACGCAACTAATACACATAAGGCCGGAAGTCAAGGCAGGTGGAAGTTTAGGTCCGGCCGGAGGTTGCGAGGGGAGTGACTGGTTTTTCTGGTGGGTGTAACCTGCTCTGACCTGCCACTTAGTTGCGTATATTTGTGGCCCGATCGGAGACGGATCGCTGAATACGGCCCAGGGTGTCTAGCAATGCTACCCTGCTGCAGTAAACAAGCACAGCTTCCAGACAGAGGCCACGGCAGAGAAGAGTAGCAGGCCCGCAATCTTAAGAACAGACTATTACTGCCAGCAAGGTGGACTGGATACTGCAGGGATAGTAAAGGTACGTTTGTATGCTCCGCGTGCCTTACATGCCAGAACATCCGGCAGCACTGCAGGACAAGGAAAAGTGCATTTATATATAGATCACCACTGAATACATGACAGTGAGCAATTGATAATGCCAAGATTTAGATTTGGGTCAGAAATATCCTTTCCGTGGCTTCAGAGAGACTTTCCTTGTGACTGACATTTGTGTTTATGTCAGTTGGATTACTTATTATACTTAATAAAAGAAGTTATTTATGTGGTTAAGCGCCATAGTATATGTTCATAGATTTATATGTCATAACGCCTAGAAGGAAAAAAAACTCCCTAATACTACAGGCTCCACTACCAATACACACACACNACAGCACAGCAGGAAAGCTTTACACTCTGTATCAGGTTAACTTATTAAGAGTAGAGAGAACTTTTTTTTGTTAATTTTGTGTTAACTAATGAAGGGTGGTTAATTAAGTATGCACTGGGGGAAGGGAGTCTTAATGTACTGTGAACAGCATGTGTGTTGAGAATTGGAAAGAGATGGCTTAATTAAAAAATAAACAGGTGAGGGGTTAATTTAGTTTGAACTTGAAAATGGAGTCAATTTAGTTTAGCATGAACTGGGGACAGGGGGTTAATATTGTATGAATTTGGAGTGGTAAATAATCAGGGTTGCTGACTATTGAAAGCTTCCTCCGGGAGAACCCAGAGGGAAGCCATAGATCACTGTGAGAGGGATGGGGCTCAATGACGTGATTTATGCAAATTGTGTCATTAAGCCACGCCCCTATCACCAGTGTGATCTCAGGCGTTAAAGGGGTGGGCGGGACTTGATATAATTCCTAGTAACTCTAGGGATTACACTGTTGATTTTTTGGGTGTCGGGGCATGCAGGAAATTTGCCGGCTCTCCCGGGATACCAGCCCAAATTTCGGCAACCCTGGGTATATTTGTGTACTGGCTTAAAGGGAGTTCATTTTATGAGAAGTAGAGGCAAGTAGGAGTTAACAAAAGTGAAATGTTAAACTATTTTGAATAGGAAGGGCGTTCACCATGCTATCAGATCAAGACTCTGCCACAGCTATAGCACAGTGCTTTGCAAAATAAAATAAAAAAGGTATTGATTTTTTATGAATTTGAATCAAGTAGTAAAACATTAAATTATTAGTTTTTTTTTGTAAATTATTAATAATAAAAACATTAAATCTCTATATACCAATACAAATACTGACCCTGTAAATCTGTAGCAAGAGAGACTGCTGCTGGCATCAGAGACAAACAAAAATTGTCACAATCTATATGGCTATCTACTTAGCAACCGAGCTAGCCATGCAACTTAGCCACACTGGTTGCCAAGTAATGAGCACACATACTTTGCAGAAAGTGTTTCAGACTCTCAGCAATAAGCATAAGGCCACTTAGTAAACATATTTACAGGTTGGGAGCCCAGGCACCTAGATACACTCCTGTAACAATACATACTATCAATATAGCATTTTAACATCCTAGTAATATAAACAAGGAAAAAGGGGGAGGGAGGGAAAGAAACAGCGGGTCCTAAGAGAAATGGCGGTGCACAAGGTCTGGGTAAAATACAATTTAATTACCGTACTTGTCTGGAGTTACAAATGAACACAGTAAACCATGTCTATGTAATGTTACTAAAAATGATGGTAATGTTCTAGTAGTAATAACTAGATCACTAAGTACCAATCAACACAAAAAATTAATTTGTTAAATATCCAAGAATTTTGGAGATAGAAAGTAAATTTAGTCACCACAATTGATCAATCACACGCAAAATATTGCAGATATGTTTAACTGACCCATATATACACTCAGTCAGTCAGGTAAGTATCATGGCTTTGGTAAATCATGGAATTACAGGAAACACAGAAAATGCCTTCATTTGCTACAATAAGTGAAACCACATGGCAAAAATTAAAATAATAAATAAATGATAAAGTGATGAAAAGAAGGGGTCTCAACAGAGCTATAAACGGATATATAATCCCAATGATGAAGGATATGATTAGTATAAAAATGAACTTTTACTATAAATAGTTAAAATTATTGACCCAAATGTAGATAAAAAGACAAACATATAACATATAAATAAAAGTGAGCACCTTGGTGGTAACTAAGATATTTGAATAGACAATTCAATGGTCATATCCTTCATCATTGGGATTATATATCGGTTTGTAGCTCTGTTGAGACCCCTTCTTTTCATCACTATCATTTATTTATTATTTTCATTTTTCCATGTGGTTTTCACTTATTGTAGCAAATGAAGGCATTTTCTATGTTTCCTGTAATTACGTGATTAACCAAAGCCATGATACTTACCTGAGTGACTGAGTGTATATATTGGTCAGTTTAATATGTCTGCAATTTTTTGCATGCTATTGACTGTTCAATTGTGGTGACTAAACTCATTTTGTTGTATCTTCAGAATTCTTGGAAATGTAATACATTTTTTTGTGTTGATTGATACTTAGTGATCTAGGCCCAGATTCACACCTAAGAAGCTCTGGCTTCTTAGGTGCGTAATTTTGCAAATGTAACTACTGTGCATGTGCAGCTGTACATTTATGCAATGTATGTACCAGTTAGGTGCGTAGATTGCCTCTAAGCGGTCTTTAAATACTGCACGGTGTTTAGGTGCGTAGATTGCCTCTATGCGGTCTATAAATACTGCACGGTGTTTTTAGGTGCGCAGATTGCCTCTATGCGGTCTATAAATACTGCACGGTGTTTAGGTGTGTAGACTGCCTCTATGTGGTCTATAAATACTGCACGGTGTTTTTAGGTGCGTAGATTGCCTCTATGCGGTCTATAAATACTGCACGGTGTTTAGGTGTGTAGACTGCCTCTATGTGGTCTATAAATACTGCACGGTGTTTAGGTGTGTAGATTGCCTCTATGTGGTCTATAAATACTGCACGGTGTTTAGGTGTGTAGACTGCCTCTATGTGGTCTATAAATACTGCACGGTGTTTAGGTGTGTAGACTGCCTCTATGTGGTCTATAAATACTGCACGGTGTTTAGGTGTGTAGACTGCCTCTATGTGGTCTATAAATACTGCACGGTGTTTAGGTGTGTAGATTGCCTCTATGCGGTCTATAAATACTGCACGGTGTTTAGGTGTGTAGATTGCCTCTATGCGGTCTATAAATACTGCACGGTGTTTAGGTGTGTAGATTGCCTCTATGCGGTCTATAAATACTGCACGGTGTTTAGGTGTGTAGATTGCCTCTATGCGGTCTATAAATACTGCACGGTGTTTAGGTGTGTAGATTGCCTCTATGCGGTCTATAAATACTGCACGGTGTTTAGGTGTGTAGATTGCCTCTATGCGGTCTATAAATACTGCACGGTGTTTAGGTGTGTAGATTGCCTCGACACACACGCCCTTAAGTGCCTTAAGGTACCTAAAAACGGGGGCGTGTTAGGGGCAGGACAGGTGAGTTTAGTGCGCTTCTGTCCACACCTAGAACACGGCCCCTAGTTATTACCACTAGAACATTACCATCATTTTTAGTAAGATTACATAGACATGGTTTACTGTGTTCATGTGTAACTACAGACAAGCAATTAAATCGTATTATTACCCAGACCTTGTGCACTGCCATCCCCTTAGGATCCGCTGTTTCTTTCCCTCCCTCCCCCTTTTTCCTTGTATAAATTACTTTTATAGGATTTCAAGGTGGTAGCACCCCAAATTATCGCTTGTGTTGGGTTTAAGTTTTGTCTGGAGTCACTTCTATCTTGACACAGGTCTCAGTGCGGCTTGTCTATTCTTTCTTTCCCCCTTGGTTATATCAATATATAAGTACACAATCCTCATATCAATATAGTTAATATGCACATGTAAACCAGTTTGTAGAGGCGTAATTTTAATGCTAGTGGCCAAGCAAGATCTGCCGCAAAGGAGGCGTCCTGCTACAAGGAGCGCCAAATGAGCTGCTTTGAAACCCTTGAACAGCCCCGAAATCCATGAGCTGTTGTCTTAGGAGGTAGGCAGATGGGCAGGCCAGGATTAGGCCATTCGTTTTAAGTGGTTTTTAAATGTTTTGCCACTAGCCTGGAGTTTCTACAAATCATGTCTAGAAGTCAAGATAACAATAAGACACACATAAAGATGTAGTGTCAATCCTAAATAATAAATGACATATCATTCTGACATTTACACAATCCAAGATATTATTTTCTTTGAAAGCAAACAATGTGAAAAAAAAAGATGTTCTGCAATTCTGTGTCTACTACCAGCAAAGACTTACCCTCTGTCACCAGTCTGCCCATCTACATGGAATAGAATAAGTCGGCCATCTTTATCATGTCCCACAGCTGTCCTAGCTGAGGTCACATTAATAAAATAATCAAAAGTACCTGGTCAAGGACACGGAAGTAAAATAAACTGATTGGAAGGAGGAAATGAAATTTAACACCCAAACATGCAAAACATAAAATGTAAATGTTATCTTATATTCACACAACTTAAAAATATAATGAAACACATAATAAACAATGACAGTAAAAGTAATATAGTCACATCATTTCCAATGCCTTAGAGGAAGCACTCACAACTTTCCCTAGGGAACACATTGTCAGCAGATAAGATTTTTATTTCTATGCCTATTTCACATTCATAGGAAATATTTACACTCAATTTTTAAAATGATTGAACAAAAAGGTGCTCTGAATAAACCATAAACCAACCTGAATTCTGGGTCTTGTCACATTCTACACTCCTGCTTTGCTCAATATACACCTCACCGTTCCGCACTAGCCACACAACTCCACTCACAAGCTGTACAAAGGGGTTTTCTGTATCTAAGACCTCCTCTTCCGACAGATACCTGGAACAATAAAATCATCAATTATTTCAGATTATCTTTCCTTATAACCTACCACCCCATCATCAGAAACACGTCAGAGCACAAAACAGAGGATCCAGATCTATACACAATCCCAAAAAGTGGACTTTCCTGATCCTAGTGAACATAAACACATTCATTTTTCGGAAGCCCTCCTCATGTTATTAATGTTTTTCTATTCTGGTAATATATACTAGAAGTTCTTATGGTACAGACAAGAAATGTATTTTTATTAAAATTGTTGGACCGCAGCAGTTTAGGCGCTGTATATGTGACGGGGCTGCACTTGCAATAAAAAAAAACAACTATACAATGTCTAAGATTGCTGTTTTTTGTATTACAGGGGCAGCTGGAGTGCCCGGCTAAAACCCTCTGCAAAGAACACTGTCTGCGCATGTGCACACCAGAGTTAGGCTGCATGTCTCCAGGCATACAGAATGGCAAAACTCTGCAAGGTGGGCAGGTGGGACCATTTTAATGATAAAGTATGGACTGGCTTTGAGACTTTCACATGGGAGAATTAAGGTCTATGATACTGTAACTGCTGTAAATGCTAAAATTGCTAAAGCTGTTCCATAAAATGAGCTGTGCTTTCTTTTTCAGCTATTTCCCTTAAGGATCTCTTTGAACCTCCAGTGCGAAAGCTAGCATAAGAAAATGCAGGGGAAAAAAACCTGATATATTAGTCGGTCTACAATCCAATTAGTTTTAATTAGTGTACATAGAAATATTTTGTCATGTCAATGGACACGATTGAGACCTCCATGTGACTTATGTGCGCAGAGATATGAATGTAAGCACGGAGGAGGGGACTGCACGCCCGTCACTTGTCCAGAACCCTGCCTTAACTTTACGGATTTGTGTCCGCACGGAACTGCCTCTCTCCACCTCTGGCATTAAATTAGCATGCCGAAATTGAGTGCCAGACCCTTTTATGGTAGTTCCATACAGGAACCCTTCCGACACATAACATCTGGCGTGTGCATGTGCCGATATAAACGTGAATCAGGCCCAATTTCTTTACTTAGATGGGTGCAATCTAATTATTCTTAAGTATGCTAATACTACTGGGTAATTTATCAATAGGTTTTTGTTTTGTTTTGTACCTCATCAAATACTTACTATCTTGTTGACAAATTTCTGTTGATATATATATATATATTAAATTGTTAGTTCTCAACAGAGGAAAGAAAGAGAGGTAATTCCCCCCATTTTGAGAACAGAAAAAGGACCACTTTAAAGCTGCACACCGAGGGAGAAAGAGAAAAATGATATAGAAAAATTACCTTTTATTAGTTATATTAAAAATTGTTATGCTTTAGCGAAAAAATTGTAAGGACGAAAATATCTCAAAATTAGTTAAATTACCGTGTCTATTGACACTTTAACACTTAAATCAAAAAACCTAGTGCCAGGTGATCGTACCCTCAGACCTTCATCTTATATACAGCACATTATAAGTAAGTTACTAGTTGTAGAAGACACGAGGCACAGGGAGCCCTATTGCGCCCTAGAGACTGTAAATAAATGAAAATAATAAAGCCGTCTCACGGCGGTACTTCACTTCATTAGGGGCTCTGTTATGCCCTGTTGAAAAAACAAGGGAAAAGGAACAGTCTTACCGATCTCGTGGGGTGAAGGTAAGGGATTGTACTGAGGAGGGAGATCACCTGGGAGTAGGAGATGCTGGCGACGCGCGTTTTGCACCAGCTGTCAAGGCGTCTTGAGACAGTTGGTGCGAAACGCGCGTGCCTCATGTCTTCTACAACTAGTAACTTGCCCATAATGTGCTGTATATAATATGAAGGTCTGAGGGTACGATCACCTGGCACTAGGTTTGGATTTAAGTGTTAAAGTGTCAATAGACACGGTAATTTAACTAATTTTGAGATATTTTTGTCCTTACAATTTTTTCGCTAAAGCAGAACAATTTTAATATAACTAATAAAAGGTAATTTTTCTATATAATTTTTCTCTTTCTCCCTCGGTGGCAGCTTTAAAGTGGTCCTTTTTCTGTTCTCAAAATGGGGGGAATTACCTCTCTTTCTTTCCTCTGTTGAAAACTAACAATTTAATATATTACTTTACCACTGCTTGCACCCTCTCTATCAATCACTATATCATTTGTTGAGTCAATTTATTGATTTAGGGAGTTCTGTACGGTGGATTCTATCTATCTATCTATCTATCTATCTATCTATATATATATATATATATATATATATATAGGTTGAGTTTTGCTGAAGTGTTTATCTGCTTAAAAAAACTTTGTACAATGAATTTCTTTAATTATTGCAATCATTATAAATAGGGGCCACATCACAGTAAATTATACAGCAGTATTTCGGTGACAAATTGTGGAATTGGATTGATTACTTACCCAAAAACCAAGGAGCCATCTGCCCTGATACCAAATTGAGCATTTTGGATTCCTTTAGAGTCCTGTACTAATTTGCCGTTACTCACAACATTTCCAAGACACGCCATAGTATCAGTGTTGAAAAACCCTCCATTCTGGGCCACAATGCACTTTCCTTGTCTCACGGATTCTTCTACTGTTGCAGTTAAGTTTTTACTACAACTCCCAGGTCCACCAGGCTCTAGCACAGACACTGTCCTCAATGGATTATTTATGAAAGTAAAGTGACCAGAAACAGTCTTTTTAACATAGTTTTTATCAGCAAAAATTGATTGAAACATTTTGGTTGTTGCCACTGGTTTTGAGGTGTCATTATTACTAGGCCATGTTTCATGTGTCATATTTCCATGCACAACAGAAAAACAGTCTCTGATCTCACGATGGCTACGGTTAGGGCCATGTGTAGAAGGGCTATCATAAGGCAACAGCAAATCATCCATCAATGAATTCCTATAATAAAGCAAATGTAAACTAATAAATTGTTAGTTTCATTTTAACAAAATGTAAAAGTTAAAAAAAGAAAAGAAAAAAGAGTTGCATATTATTCTTTATTTACAAAAAATTATCTTTAGAGTAAAATATTATAATCTAAACTTTCTTTTTATACTTTCTTTTGTGATGTCTATATTTGTTATAGCATGCTATCTATTGATTTCAAGTAAAAACATGGCTAAAACGGTACCAGTCAAACTGTTTCAAGATAAAAAAAATAAATATAAACTACAATTCCTCATATACTACTTTTCTGTGATTTCTAACTGAAAAGATAGATATTCTGGTGTACAGTGAGGTAAAATAGCATAGGTACTTAAGAGATCATAACTCGTTATTTCTTTGTATTTTTATTATATAGATAGATATTTAGATATAAACATACATAAACATTGCTGTAACTACTGCAATACATGAAGGGGCCAATTTGTGTTCTTAATATTCCCTATGTTCACTTAATCTCTCCTGAATATCCCAAAATGCTTTACATCATTAGACATAGCAAGTGACACAGTAACAAATCTTTTTTTTTTTTTCTTTTTACTCATGTGTATAGCAATTTAAAATAAATATCCAACACATCTGGTTGCTTTGGGTTTTGTAAGATATGTGCACACAAACAGCTGGTGGTGTATGATGTCGTTAGAACCAGTGCTGCTTTAATAATATAAAAAACAATATTTAAAGCAGAATAAATAGTAATAAATAATAATAAATATATGGAACTATTCGTCTTCATATTCATCATTTTAATAATAATAGTAAAGATATGAAAAAGGTAAAGCAGGGTTAATGATACGTCATCTTTTCTGTAAGTATTCATTAGCTTCGTATTCCGTTTACCTGGCGCTAACATTAACAAGAGAGCACAGGAGAAATAATGCGATCCTCAGAGGGCCCTGACCACAAGCTCTGTGTCGTGTACTATTCCAGCTCGGAAAAGCCTCTGATAAGGGAAACACTGAATCCCTTCCCCTCCTCGGCGCAGACATGTTACACTCCAAACAGTCACATGACTGCTTCCTGGAGGACGTCATGCCGAGCACTAGAGTGAAACCGGCGCTCCATAGAGAGAAGAAACGTGTCTCTGACTGACAGCTGAACGTCTTGTGGCATTACATTCACATTGTGTCATTCTTGTATTTCACTACAACAGTAAAGATCAGTATTAGCTCAGATTCTAAAACAGTGGGTGTGAAATAAGGCGGCATAGCGGCTAATTGCCTAGTCACATGCCTAGCTTGGCACTGGTGACCATGGTTTATTATGTGCAGTGCAGCTGTTCTGCTGACGCCAACCCTTTTAATGGTGGTTAAGAAAATGTGTTTATTACATTCTCAATACCTATATCCTATTCTATCACCAAGGCATCAGAATTGAAAAACAACATCACTATTGTTTATATAGGTGGTTCTTCTAGGTACTTTTAAAGAACCACTGAACTAACCAAGAATATTGAATCAAAATGCATGCAATAACGGTGCAAATATGTAATAAGCATATATAAAGCATATCCAACATCAAATGCCAAGGTAATCAGTCAATAGGAGAAATACCATCATTAACTGCTCATGTACCATGAACAAAAACACAAATACAAATAAAAATAGTAATAATAAAAATAAATCAATGAAAAACTAAATATTAAATGAAAACAAAAGAGCAGTCTAAAGGATAATCATAAGATACATTACAAAAATATATGTACATTAAGTCCAACTGGACCAACAGAGGAAAACCCCGTCACTGACTATTCATATACTGTTTATTAAAGCAGACAAAAACTCAACATCAGGAAAAATCATAAGAAGTAATGCAAAGGTAGATTCTCATTAAGTCCTCCAGGGTTAACTGTACCCATAGTAAAAATCCACTGTGATTCAAGTCTTAATAGCGCCAAGTCTCGGTCACCCCCTCTCAGATCTGGGGAGGCATGATCAATGATTTTGCATCTAAGATCAGGTAAAGCATGCCTTTGGTCCACAAAGGGTTTAGGGACCGGTTGATCAGAATGGCCACTACTTAAAGCAGCACGGATTGCAGACCTGTGTAAACTGAAACGCTCCCTGAAAGTCCTTCTGGTTTTGCCAATGTAGCATGCGCCACATGGGCATCTCAACATATATACCACGAATTTGGTCGTGCAAGTCAAAATGTGACGGATCTTATAGCTCTTCCCAGAGTGTGAATGCGAGAAAGTACGTCCAGGCTCCATGTGCCTACAGGTAGTGCAATTAAGGCACTTGTAACACCCAGGCTGCCTTGTAAGAAATGTAGATACTGGAGTTTTAAGACATGAGATGTTGGTTTTCATCAATAAATCTTTCAAATTTCGTACCCTCTCATAACAGGGCATACCACGCAGAGAGTTCAAAGCTGGTAGTGTTTTGTCGCTCTTAATAATGGGCCATAAAGCCCTTGTTGCCTGGTTGATAAAAGGACTTGCTCGGTTAAATTGGGTAACCCACGGTAACACTTGTTTCTGTTCACCCTTCTTACCTTGAACAAGGAGTTGTTCCCTAGGGATCTGTATAGCCTTAAATCTAGCCTGTGTCAACACATCAGGGCTATATCCCTCTTGCCAGGAATTTCTCTTCCATTTTATCCAATTGTGTATCACAAATTTCCATGTCGTTGTTAATTCTACACACACGGAGGAATTGAGAATAAGGGAGACATTGTTTCATAGAGGGAGGATGATGGCTAGATGCTAGCAAAAGTGTTTCTGTCCATATGTTTTTCAAAGATAGAAGTCTGGAATTTCCCATTATACATCTCAATTTGGACATCCAGGTAATGTATAGCATTGGTGTCGCATTCAAAGGTGAATTTAATAAACCTGTCCATCTGGTTCACAGTAGACATAAAACACCTGAACGATTCCTCTGTTCCGTCCCAAAGTAACAGTATGTCATCAATATACCGTGCATACCATATCATATTTTTACTACATCTGGGATTTTCAGTGAATAGAGATTTCTCCACCACACACACACACAAAAGAGAGAAAAGGGGGTGCTTCATAGTGAAACACCCCTATTTCATAAAAAGCAGTCAGCAGTGCTTCGGTATTATGCATACAGATAGCCAAAGGATACATTACTTTGAATTACTAAGCCTGGTACATTTTTGGACTTTGTTATATACGCAGACACCCTATATACATATACACACATACATACACATTATATATATAGAGTGGCAGTTTGGGAGACCTGGGAATCTCCATGTGAGGTATGCTCTTGGTTTAGAAAGATATTGGATATGTGACCCAAAGTTGAGGCTCTATTTAGAGTTAAGATTAGAGTTAGGACTGTTCAGCAGAGAAGCCTTGTAAGTGGCGAACAGCTTATCGCGTATCTGCAGATATTTGTAACTAATTCTCTGATTTTTATTGTAAAGATAGAAGTTCATGATTAGTAACTGAGTAATGGCTAGAGTGCCAGGCCATGTCTTGTTTTTTGTACAAATTCCCCTTGCCTTGTGCACCAGTCATATATATTACTTTATAAACTGATTCTGTAGCTGCCTCCATTTTGAATATGTATGTATATATATATTGTGGATGGGCCTTTCGTTGCTGCAGGGGGTAATGGGACACTTCCTCCTGTAAATCTAGTGTAGTGTGTACAGAGGCACTGTGCAGCTGATTGGGACTTCCGATTGGGAGTGTTATTATTTAAATTTTTCTGTCCTTAGCATAGTTGGAAGTGTGTACTCAGATTTTTAGTAATATGTTCAGTTTTTTATTCTTGCTCATTACATTGTCTAAAACAAAAATGTTTAGCATGAGCTCTTTTGAACATTAAGGGCCAGATTCATTAAAAACATTTTGGGCTGCGATTTCACATTGCAGCCCATCGCGGCGATATTGCTGCGATTAAAAAAGATTCCGAATTCATTAAAACGCGATTTGCTTGCGATTTTTGCAATCTCAAGCGATGTTCTGCGATTTTTAAAGGGCTAAATCGCGGTGATTTTCAATATAAAACCACCGCGATTAGCGCTTTAACAAATCTTAAATAACGAGACTGATTAAATAACTCACTTTTATTTATTGGTATTACAAATGTAATGCTTCAATATACTCACCATTTGCACTAATACAGCGCTGTAGTCTTGTTTTCCACTGGTCGAAAGCATGGAGCAAATCAATTTCTGTCAGTTGTTTCAACATATCTGCTGTTTTCTTTATAGCATCAACTGACTCCAAATGTGTCCCTTTAAGCACCGATTTAACTTTTGGGAAAAGATAAAAGTCACAAGCTGCTAAATCAGGCGAACATGGAGGATGTTCAACTGTAGTAATGTGATTTTTGGTCAAAAACTGCTTTAGAAAGTGCTGTGTGAGCAGGCGCATTGTCCTGGTGAAGAATTAAGCCATTTTTCCACAGTTGCAGCCGTTTCTTTCTGACTCTCTCTCAGCTTATCCAAAACTTCCTTATAATAATGCTGGTTAACTGTAGTGCCTTCTGGAACCCATTCCGCCACTTGTTCAAGGTCACTATGTATGCAGTTATAACCGGTTCTGACTGCTTTGTTTGGTGGAATCACAGTCTCGTTATTTTATAGATATAGATATATAACTGGAGACGGCACTCAAATAAACGTATAACTTGCTAAGATGCTCAGAAGAGGAGATCCAAATGTAAACAAAATGGCACTCTTTAGACTTGCAAACCGAAGAAAATGTATTTATTTGAGTAAATACTTATTTGGTTTGCAAGTCTAAAAAGTTCTCTCTCTCTCTCTCTCTCTATATATATCAAACACACACACACACACAGTGCATATAATGAACAATTGTGTGCGTGTGACATTAATCTATATACCATTAGCAAGATTTAGGTCCGGATCCAGACCCTCGTATACTTTCCATACGTGTGGGGGTCTTAATGTCTGCACAGAAGAGGGGAGTGAACGCCCTGCCACTCCCCTCTCACTTTATGGCAGTTACGCTGCCATAGGGCTGCCTTAACTCAGACATGTACATTGTACTACATTGTACAGTACTCATTGAAATATTTGTTTCAATATATTCTTAGAGAAGCATTATTTCAACTATGCAATACAAATATGTAAATATCAATTATAATGTACAGCTATTGTGTAAAACCAGTGTAAAGAAAAACAATTGTTGTGCTGATTGAAAAGATTTGTTTTTTTCAAATAAAGTTGATACAAATCTTAGGGAAGTACTAAGCACCCTGTATTTTAAATGACATGACATAATTAAAATGAACACTAAAAATATTACACATACTCAAATGCGTAATCTCTAAAATGTACAAAGCGACTGGATATAAAAATTTTTAAAAATGTTTAAAAAAAAGGAATATAAAACAGTCTGGGTATGTCCTATGTACAGCTCAAGTAATAGTTTTTTGTAGTCACATCTTCCATATAGAAATAATATTTTTGTCTGTTAAAGCAACTAAATATTCCAACGCTGGGTCCACAATCACAGTATTGATGACACACTCCTTCACTTTTTCTTTTCCTGCAACTGGATACGGCCAGGTAACAATCTGTATTTGTGAAAACAAACAAACCAACAAAAAACACTTAGTCAACAATGAGGTTTATTACAGAACTCCAAATTTAGCAATTATTTTTAAAGCTCTTGTCTTAGGGAGCAATTGCAGTTCATTTACCATGAATGATTTATACTGGCAATGCATGACGCCTTACAGCTTGTAGGAGTGTTTGCACCCCTTCCTGGGAACACATGACATCTGCTGTGTTTTTATGTAACTGGTAGAATAAACCTGTCCCCATCAGTTCTCCAGACATAAATTCTGTCAAAGCAATACAAAGCAACTTTATATCCTGAGAAATAAAGAACTAGATGGGCATAGGTAGGCATATTCCTAAATGGAAGAATTCAAGGTGATATCCCTTGAGAGATCCTTTAGAACCTTGTGTGATCATAATCAAGGTTATCAAGTAAATGATCTCCTCGGGTACTTTGTTGTCTCCTTGTATGCCACAGGAATTGGGATGTAAACTACACACATATCCATCTACTTTATAAAGGGTTAGATATTACCATTTAAAGTCAGCCCAAAGATGTCACAAAAAGGAGTTTCCCCTTAAACTTTCATAGGATATTATTCCAGATGTATTGCATATTCATGTTTGTTTGTTGTTTTAAATAGCAAATGATATATATAATTCATTTAGCAATATATATGTATCAGCGATGGCAAATTGCAGTCTGCGGGAGGATGCTGGGCAGGATGGTGTCAGGCTAGAGAGGCTCTCACATCAGTGACATTCACTTCAGAGCCCGAAGAGAGTGAAGAGCCATGATGGGAATACTGGGGGATGGGGACATATGATGGGGAATACTGGGAGCTGGGTAGACATGATGAGAAATACTGTGGGGATGGAGAGACATGATGGGGAATAATGGGGGTTAGAGAGACATAATGAGAAATACTGGGAGCTGGTGAGACATGAATTGAGAATACATGAATGATACGATATATAGTCTGTATTGTGTGGCAGGTTTTAGAATGAAGCTGGAATTGTA
>WWET01000448.1:74703-88830 GCA_011038615.1 Limnodynastes dumerilii | reverse complement strand
CGGGAGCCGCGTTATGGGGAATACTGAGAGGGGTTGGAGGTACATGATGGGGAATACTGAGGGGGACTGGAGGCACATAATAGGGAATAATGAGAGGGGCTGGAGGCACATAATGGGAGATATTGAGGGGGGCTGGAGGCACATGATGGGCGATACTGAGGGGGGCTGAAAACACATGAGGGCGATACTGAGGGGTGCTAGAGGCACATGATGGGGAATACTGAGGGGGACTGGAGGCACATAATGGGGGATACTGGGGGCGCTTCAGAGACATGATGGGGATACTGGGGGATCTTCAGAGACTAAATGGGGATACTGGGGGGCTTCAGAGACATGATGGGGATACTGGAGGGGCTTCAGGGGCATGATGGGGATACTGTGGGGGCTTCAGGGGCATGATGGGGATACTGAGGGGCTGCAGAGACATGATAGAAAAATTGGGGGGCTGCAGAGTCATGATGGGGATACTGAGCGGCTGCAGAGACATAATGGGGATATTGGGGGGCTGCAGAGACAATGGGGATACTGAAGGGCTGCAGAGACATGATGGGGATGCTGGGGGGCTGCAGAGATATGATGGGAAATACTGGGAGGCTGGAGACACATGAAGGGGAATATTGGGAGACTGGACACATATAAGGGGGAGTACATGCAATGGGAGAGATTGGATGAATAAATACACTGTACACATACTGAATAACTACCGTAAGTACTTACAAGTCTGTGCTTCTATTGTATTGTGGTTACAAATGTTTTCCTGGATACACCTCTCCTAAATATGTCTTCACATTGTAGATTTCCAAATATGACACCATAGGGTGGGTGTTAAGTTGTTGACAATGTACCTCTGGAAAGCATCCCATAGAAGTCTTCAGGGTAGCCATGGTAATGCCAAAACCCATATTTCTGTACAGCATACACCCACTAACTGTGCAAAACTGAAATATTGGTGCAACAACTAACAAAATTAGACCGTTTGCCAATGTCTGCTGCAGTGACACCATTTCAGAATGAATTCATTTAACCACACACAAAGGGGCTGATCCAGAGCTAAGCGCGTAAGATTGGTTGAAAAGCCGATCTACACATGTGCCGGGCAACATCTGCCGATCGTGGATCGGGCGTCTGTAGCACCAGCATAGTAACGCTGGAGGGGGGCGTCCTCCACCGTTACTATGCTGTAGTTAGTGTAGGGAGGCGGGGGGAAGGAGGTTAAGGAGGGCGGCGTTATCGTAACAACGCCGTCGTCCCAGCATAGTTACCCTTGCTTATGCTGGCTGAAGTTAAGGTAGTCGTCAGCCGGTGTAAGCGAGGGTAAGTACGCTGGAGGCAGGGGGAGTATCAGGGGGAGTCCGCGATGTAACGCTGAGCATTAGTAGCTCTGGATCAGCCCCAAAGACACAATTAAAAAAAAATGTGTAACACATGCTTGTTTTTATATTAAAAGCCAGCAAGAACATAAACACCAAAACTAATGACTTTTTATTATAAATAAATAAATGTAAATTTCCAATAAAACATGGTAGCTGCTTTCACTGAACTGTAAACATGTTTGAACCATGCGCATTATAAAAATATCCATTGACCAAACTATTATTTAGAATCAAATTACAAATAAATGACTAGATTAGTAAGTAGCTGAACATAGAAAAGGTCTCCAAGTATGACCATGAAATCGTAAAGTCAGATGGTATTTCTGAGCCGGCAGATGGTGAATAATAGTTAAATAAATGCAGAACATGAATGAGAGATGACCCCAGATTCCCAGGAGTCTTAAGATACATTTACTGACTACATCTGATGGAACATATTGCAAGCAGACGCTCATTCACACCCAACAACTGACATATACTTTAGCTAATTACAAGGAGAAAAAGCCCTAGTGATTTATGACATGATTACTAAAGTGTATGCATTACACACATACAGCGAGGACAGCCAATCTGTGGGCAATACAGAAGTCTTAGTAAAGTCATTGAACTAACAGGCTCCATTCTCATGAATACTAGTTCAGTCCACAATATGACGGCAGCTTCCATCGTTAGGGAACAGGTGCAATCAAATATAGCTTCATATTTACCATAACAACTACAATAACTAAATCCAAACGGCTTCAGGAAGGGCGAGTTAGTGCACTGATTAATGTAGAGAGATTGCTTCCCTTTGCTATCTGCCAAATAAAAAGATTACTAAAAATGTAAGTTGTTTTTGTTATGTTTTTTTTGTGTGACTAAGGTCTATGTACTATAATATCATTAATCCTTAATATATGCTTGGTTTTAAGCAGGCAAGAACAGAATATACTCTAGGCCAGTGATGGTGAACCTATGACACGCCAAGACATTTTGACTGACACGCAGTCAAAATGTCTTTGCATGTCACCTCTGACACGAGTGTCATATGTTTTACTGATTGCGGCGGCGGATGTTGGCGGCGGTCAGCGGCAAGGTAAGGGGTGGGGAGAGGCGGTATCAGCTGCAGGGGATATGGCTGATACCGCTGCAGGGGATATGGCTAATCCCGCCCCTCCCGCCTGCAGCACCTGATTGGATCAAAATGATCCAATCAGATGCTGCAGCCTAGGACACAGTGAGTGACGTTGCGTAACCTAGGTCACGCAGCGTCAGAGCGGGAGGAAGAGAGAGGTGCCGCAGAGGAGAGCAGAAAGCAGAGGTAAGTTTATTTTAAGTTTAAATTATTAAAAAAAGGCTGGGCAAAAAAAGGGGACAATAAGTCTGGGCACAAAAGTTGCAAAACGGCTGGGCACAATAAGAGGACAATAAGACTGGGCACAAAAGGGCAAAAAGGCTGGGGACTAATGAAGGGGCAAAAAGTGCCAAAGGCACTTAAAAATGTAACTCTTTCTTTACTAGTGCTGCAAATATCACAAAATGATGGATATTTCTAGAAGTCACACGCCACCCGAGGTAAGCTAGAATTTTTTCTGAATTTTGACACCGAGCTCAAAAGGTTAGCCATCACTGCTCTAGGCAGTCAGTAACTGGAATGTTCAAAGCAAGATCAGAGTGATGTTGTGTTGTGTTGATGTTGTGGATGGTAGTAACCTGTCCTCTAGTCTGATTGTGTTAGAAGGAACGATACACTACTCAATTTTTTGGCACAGACTTGATTTAAAGGCTCCTCTACACTAACAACTAACAACTTGGTCCAGAATTTAGAAGGCAGCGGCAGTGGGGATCCTTCTGTGAGTGCAGACACATAAATTTATGATCCATGGACCCTACCATAAAATGTATGTGCTGTCCTCACTATAAATGGGGATGGTGCAGAAATCTGTATATTGGGGTGTAAGAGTCTTAACAAACCCTTACTGTATAATTGAAATACCCGCATCTTCAACCTAGTGTACACATCGCATGCAGCCTGCCTGTGGTCGGAAAGACTTCCAGTACGGACACTTGGCCGGAGGATCCAGTTCTGCACTAGAGGTGTGGTGCAATGACAGCAGAGGTGATGGAATAATGTATAGGTAGGGAGATAACCCAGGGGTCTGGTCACACACACAATCACATAACGGTCAAAACCCCCACTGCAGGTGGTATATCATTCTCATGAGATGGGGACAGAGGAACATTGGACATCACAGAAAGATAAATAGTGGAAGGACAGAGTTCCTGCAGCTAAACACAGTGGCCCAGATCCAGATCTGTGTGCAAAACCGCAAGGCGTAAATGCACAAGGAGAAATGGCGCAGGCTACATGCAATCCAGAGACGCACATACCTGTGTCATTTGAATTGCAAGTATGTAAGTTACATGGTATATATATCTAGGAGCTAATAGGAAACTCCAGCAGTACAGCTCCTGTCCCCTTCGTAAGCCGCGGGCTTAGCGGCGAGCGGAATATCTACTCCCTGCAGCGTTCAAACAGAGCTGGCTATTACATCTTGCCTGAGGGCATTTACTCCTGCAACGACTGCTACTGTGAGTAAACCATCCCGCCAACACTGGCTGTATGAATCGGGACTTGGAGGCGGGCGAACCACGTGTGTCTACCTTGCACACAGAACTATCTACAAGATACGGTAACACATTTGCATACTACTAAGGACTGTTATCCTCTTTCTAACCATACCTTTGTGCACTACTCACTGGATTTTGTCTTTAAATTGCCCAAGCTGCAACATAGCTGCTACATTGTATCTGGAATCATCTGATCACTAAGTAGCCAACGGCTTTCTAACATTGCTTTTCAATAGAACTTGTTTCTAATTATTGAACTTGATGACAAGTATAGCTCCCTTGGAAAACCTCCCAGCTACAATATCCTACTTTATGCATTTGATATTTTCACACTCAGCACTTTGTTATTTTAATTGATATATATATATTTTTCTTGTTGTTTTTGCTGTTTTATTTTTAATATAAGTAAGATTTTCTGTGCAGCGCTACAAAAATATGAACACACAGCTTATATAATTAATAGCCACAATTTATTAATACAAAATTAAAACTCAATAATCTGAAATCCTCCAAATTAATTAGAAAGATAAACAATGTTATTTAATTAGTAGCGTTTAATCCAGAAGCGTACATACATATGCATACATGCATGCATGCACATGCGTGCGTATATACTCAAACAGAAAACCAAAATAAACCAACAGTATACATTATTATTATTCATCTTGGAACATGTATAAAAATACATAGAAATATATATATATATCCGTCCCCCATTCCAAAAAATGTTTAAACCTGAAGAAAAAATTAGACTAAAGTGGATAGTAGCAATATTATAAATAAGAATTTAAAGCACCATGTTTCAACTCATTTTCTGAACCACCATGGAGGCTCTGCAGCTGGACTTAAAGTCCTGGGTCTTGCATATGTATATTAATTCACTTAACCAGTCAGAACTTATTCATTTAAATTTATTTATTAGAAATCCCATTTTATTTTAATTGTTCTATTTATTATCTCTTATTTTTTATATTTTTTTTATTATTCATCTAATTATATATATTTTTTTATCCCTTTTTTATTTTCCATTATTCATTTTCTATTATTCATTTATTATTTGTGTCTAATTTCTGTAATTCTATACACTGTTCAATTTATTCTTATTATTTTTTCAATGTGTTTATAAATGTTGCTTATCTCATATGTATGCCCCTTTAAGAGTAGTACCTGAATTGTGCTATGGTCTAATATGGACCAAACAATTTGTTGTTATTAACATCTTATAATGGTTGTTATTTCTAATTTTGTTAATCTAATTGGGTATGTTTAGTTATTTTATTGTTGTGTTTTGTGTTTTTTGTATTTGAACACACAGCTTACCAGTGTTTTTACTGATTTTAACGATGATGCTTTAAACACCTGGACGGGGGTTGATTGATAGGATACCTGTATAAAGGTGCCTCCCTCTCCCCCCACGTCATTACCTTCTGATGAAACGGCCCACTAGGAGTGTGAAACTCCAGCCGGAGTGTGGTACCTCCATCTCCTGTCCGATGTTTCCCTATCTCTCTGACTCCATAAGTATTGTCTCAAATCAGATAAAGTCAGTGCAGACAATATTGTGCGAAAACGGGAAACCGCTTGCACAAATAACACAGTGTGTGAAGATAAATGAATCGGGCCCTGTGTGTCTTAAAGATGGCTTCTTGTGTCAGATGCCATTACATGCATAAGATCACCATTGAATAGCTATAAGAATGTCTCTGAAGATGCTGAGTGCTACTGTGTGTTAGGAAGTATAATTACTGCATAATTACAGTTTTCCTTTATAACAACAGGCTTAATGATGAAGCACCTTATTATAGCAGTAATTATGCATATCCTGGTTACTTTGTATATAAGGGCTTTAACACATCTAAACATACACATACCTTTAAAAAAAATATATATATATTTTGCATATTCAAAGCAGATAACTAGTTCTAAATACATCTTTAGTCAATTAATTGTGTATAATATACAGTCTAGATATATAATAAGGGACAAGAATATTGTAATATAGCTAACAGCCAATGTGTACCTATATAACATTTCTTACAAAGAATTCCTTTGGTCTCACTTTATTTTGATAAATTATTTATCTCTACATTAAAATTTTATTTGATCAAAATGATTTTTTGTCATCTATTGTGCGTGAAGAAAAAGTCAATGTACAGGTTTGGGTATAGCTATAAAGGCATTATTGGGATGTTTGGTCTCACTCAGCATTAGTTAGGGATTGTTTAGAACGGTCTGTCTTTCTAAATATGGTCATAAACAAGAGCGATTATTGGTCCAATCATCTGTGACCAATTATCTCTCATACTGTGTGGGCACAATGGCTTTCCAATATGCCCAATAATTGGTCCAGAAACGATGTAGCTCCACCTCCCGGCTGGAGTTTCTCCATGTCTGTGTTATACTTGCCAGTAATTATGAAGTCAGACGGACGGGATAACTTTGACCAGGTGGTGGAGATGCCACACACTACTGACCGGACTTAATACAGCCAGATAATTAGCTAGCTGCACAGGCCTCCTGCCAAGATTAACAGGAGGTCTGTGCAGCCAATCAGTGGAAAGACTGAAAGGAGCTCCAAGCAGCAATCTACAGTCTCGATTATAAGTCCCAGTATAAAAGGTCTGAGGTGTTGACATCATGACCTTTCCCTAGGGAAAACCTGTCCTGTATATCGGACACCTCCTGCTGGGGGCGATATTTGCTCTAGTGCAGTGATTCCCAAACTTTCTCAGTTTGAGGCTCCCTTAGGGTCTCCATATTTTTTTTCAAGGCACCCCTGAGACACAAATAGAATACAATAAAATAGAAAATAGAACATTTCACGGCACCCTGGTGAGAGTGTCGCGGCACCCAAGGGAGCTGCGGCGCACAGTTTGGGAACCACTGGTATAGCAGTATAGAGCCCAAAGAGTCCCGGGTTAGGCCCATTCAGTGTGAACAGGCCTGACCCAGGAATTTCCCGGGTCTAAGCTGCAGTGTGAACGGGGTCTGACCTGCTGGGCTGATGTGTGCCCCAGCAATAACTCGGCTCTAAAATCCCGGATCACTGCCGAAGCGGCAGTGTGAACACGATATAAATGTTCACAAATATTCCTAAATATGGACATTTAATGTGCTATACATTCCCATAATTCTAATACCCCTTTCACACTGTGCCAAAAACCCAGGGTATTGCCGGGGCAAGTGTTAACGAGTGTAAAACTGCATCTACCCAGGTGTAATGACCTGATAATCAGACTTGGGACTTTTGCCGGGTCATTCCTGGGTACCACCCATTTAGTCACCAGTGTGAAAGGTGTGACACAGGTTTTTTAACCTGGGTCTCACAGAAAGAAGCTGATTGGGAGGATTAGGGACGCAGGAACATTGCAACTCCTTTGATGACTCACATTTATTGCCAGGGCAGACCCAGGTTCAGTGTGAACGAGCCAGACCCAGGAATTTCCTGGGTCCAAGCTGCAGTGTGAACATGGTCGAAATGAACTGAGATAATTTGTTCAAAGACCCGGGATATTACCGGGGCAGCAGTGTGAAAGTGGTAATAATAAGACTGCACATATAAGAGCAACACAAACGTTTGCTTAGATCTCTTATATACATGTGATTGTTCTTTAATTAAAGCAACAGTTATGCTGAAAAAATGACTTATAATTCCCACATTATAATGTTAATATAGAAAGAGAATTCAAACTATGTTTTAGCCTTTACTCTATAAACATAACTCTATAAGAACACATTTTAGTTAGTGAGAAAAGGATAGGCAATTACTGAATTCATTTTTCCCCATCACTTTAAAATGGTGGCAAAATAGAGATGGGGTTATGAATGGAAGAGGTGTGGGTCCCTGCAAAGAACGGCCGTATTTTGATAGGGCTGTTCTCTCCCAGCCAGTGGTTGGTATATCATTGCTTATGCCTCGAAGAGACATAGCAATCGATAACCCTAACCCTAACCCTCCCTTCCCCGCAGCCTGACCCTAACCCCCCCTTCCCTGCAGCCTGACCCTAACCCTCCTTTCTCCCTAGCCTGACCCTAATATTCCCTTCTCTACAGCCTAACTCTAAGACCCCCTCCCCGCAGCCTAACCCTAACCTCCCTTCTATGGTCCTAGCCCCCCCCTAATACTAAAATGCCCCAGAGAGGTTACTCACCTCTTCGTAGCTGTCATCCGGCAGGACTGCAAAAATGAATGGGAGAGTATACCGATCACACACTCACCCATTCATAAAAAAAATTTCTAAAATGGCCCCCTATTCGAAATAGAGACAGCCAAAAAGAAACTTTCGGCTGTCTCTATTTCGCAAAGCGGGCCATCGGACCGGAGACTGTAACCAGAATGGAAGGACTGACCAAAAAAGCAGATCTTTTGCCTAGCATGTATTTAGAAACTGTGTTACATGTGAATCTTATGTGTCATTTCAGAGGGATTCAGAGAAACGTTCAACTTGATAAAAAAAATGACATATTTACATGACATATGTTTACATATAAATGCTTCTTACCTTTGGAGGCACGTAAAATTCAAGTAGGAATCTTTCTCCCTCCATCTTTACAGCTTTTCTTAAAAGCAAACGACATTTTTGCCATTGAGAGCTACCAACACAGTTTGTGTCATCTGCTACCATGTACCTGAGAGTTCCTTCCCTTTGAATGTCCACAACATCTATCTTGGCTGCCTGCATTTTTGACAGCCGTAATTTGTGAGTCCATTTTTCACGTGGCTCCACTTGTTCCTTGTTACCTGCTGTGCAATGCTCACGTTCTGATCTCCTCACCTGTCCATTATCTAACCCAGGTTCTGGAGAAGACTTTCTGTGCCACATTTCCTTCATACCATCCACCACACACAGACTCATATTTCTCAGCGAGAACCCTTTCTTAAATTTTGGCTTGGAGTTCCCATGGACTGAGACATCCTCAGAGCTCCGTGAGTGGCCATAAGATGAAACCTTGTGGGCCCGTGCCTGAGTCCGGCTTAAGTATTTATTTGTGACAGGATTATCCATGCTATCCAGTGACTCTGTGGAGGTTTCTTCTTTCCTGGGAACAAAATCCCTTGCTAAAGGCACCTGGCAGTTTTGTATTCCTACAAAGGGCACGATGTTATATTTTGTTGGAGAATCAGATACATATACCCTGCTAACCTCAAAACTAAAGAAGTCTAAAAAATTGGCAGCAAAATGGTGGGAGAATGAAGTTTCTGCCCCAGGAGCATTATAATTAGGGTTCTCCCTCAGAAACTGACAGAATTTTTGGGCAAAGTCCACAGCCGCAGCTTGTGCGTGAAGCTCACAGAACTCCTTCCAGTCAGGAAGCTGGGAGGAAGAGTCTTGATTAAGTTCATCACCATTCATGGTTGTTCCATTCCAGTCCTAGAAATCTGCAAGGCAAGAATGGAAACGTTTATATGACAAGTCAGAGACCTGTTTAACCTTATGAAGCAATTCTCTGCCATAAATGTTAGACTTTCTGTAAAGTACTGAACGTATTTTCAGAATATTTTTTTATAAATTTTGTCTGGATCACACAACAAGGCCGATTTTCACATTCTGCATTGCATAAAAAAATAATTCCCACATTATTTTATCCACATTTTTCCTTTAAAAGAATCTCTAAGTATTTACATGCAACATTAGCTGAGATATTAATGCCATTCAAGCTGAAAGTTAAAGCTGGGTACACAACTATGCAATTATTGTGCTGATCATACCAGACTATATTAAATGATATTGCAATAGTGTCTATGGACCTGATCCAGAGCTACGCTGGGCCGCTGTCCATAAGTGCGGCCAGCGTAGCTCTGGTGCACTCCCCCGACACTCCCCCTGTGGCCGGCGTAATTACCCACTGTTACGCCGGCTGAAGTCTACCCTAACTTTAGCCAGTGTAACAGTGGGTAATTACACCGGCCACAGGATCGTAAGGCCCTAACCCAGCCCTCCCTTCCTAATTTACCTCCCTCCCCCCCGCCTACCTTCCAGAAATGCCGTTCTTACGCATACGGCGGCAGCTGTAGGTCTGGATTGGCCCCTATGTTCCACGATCTTGACTTTTAGTTGGTCTTAAAAATCACAAGCCCCAATGTAAAGATATTGGACAAGTGTGATAGTGTGTCCACCTTTTACTGATGATAATTCCTTGCAAATGGCCATATTGTAGCCGTGCACATTTACTTCTGTCATTTTCTGGTTTGCTCCTACATTCTTAGTAGAGATTGACATAAGCATATGGGATGATCTTTCCAAATACTGAATATACAGTGTTTGTATAATGTGTACAGAGGCAGGAGTTTTAAAACAGATTTAAGCAGATCAAGATCTCAGATTGGCTGTTCAATTGGTATAGTGAGCAGGGCCGCCACTAGATATTTTTGGTCCCGGGGCACAACCTTGGCGCCCCGCCCCCTACGTGACGTGACATGGGGGTGGGGGTACCACGGAACCGCAATACTAATGGGCCCCCCACAGTACAGATATAAACAGCAAGTATCAGCAGTTGGATACCGCCGATACCTGCTTCTTTAGAGCCAAGAGGCCTGATCCAGACCTACGCCGATGCGCTGTGCTTACTAAATCGGCGTTTACTTACCCTGACACTCCCCCTGTGGGGGCGTATGGCCCCTTCCTTACGCCGGCTGAAGGCTACCCTAACTTCAGCCGGCGTAAGGAAGGGGCCATATGCTCGCACAGGAGCATATGGCCGATTAGCCCGCCCTCCTACCCTCATTTAACTACCACCCCCGCCCACCTACACTAACCTGAACGTAGGGACGCTGGAAGACGTCCCCTCCAGCGTCCCTACGGTGCTGCTACGGACCCCCGATCCACGATCGGGCGTTGCCGTAGCGACACCGGGCAACATCTGCCCGGCGCATGCGCAGATCGGCTGAAAAGCCGATCTTAAGCTTACGCCCGCCGTCCTAGCGATGGCGGGCGTTGTTCTGGATCAGCCCCAAGGTTAGTATCTGCGGGCCCCATCAGTTTTTGGAATGCTAAGAAACATTGCAACTCATGTATGACTGCATAGGTGTATACCCAGCTTAAGTATATTAAAAATGACTTAGAAGGGAGGTTAATTTATTTATTATCTACTGTGGTTGGACAATGAATTAGGAGATTTTTTTGGCATCATTAAATTTGGCATCATGATGATAGAATCAAAGAGTTAGCTAAGAACACACTGAGAGCATGCTGCACTGCATAAAATGGTGTGGTTTGCCGATACGATGTGCCAATTTTCAACAATCCATATTCCAGCGATTCAGCTGTGACAGCTGTGAATTTTTTACATCTCCAAAGAAGACAGTGGACACAGCGAGCAATCAGGATTCAACTGCGCCAACGGTATCGGGTCGTGTTTTCCCCTGACCTTTACTTTCACCCTCACCATAACCCTCCCCTTCTATCAGCCTAACCTTAACCCTCCATGTCCCGCAGCCTAACTCTAACTTTCCCCTTCTATCAGTCTAAACTTAACCCTCCATGTCCCTAACCTTCCCCTTATATTAGTTAACTGTAACTTGCTGCAGCCCATAAGAGGGAGCAAAATCTGTCAGTCACATGATTTCAGCACTGATAAAGCCACAATTCAGCTGTCGCCTGTATCAGTGTCAAAAATCGACCAATCGGACCGGCGGAGTTATACTCTAACCTAATGCATGCAAGAGCTGCTAAATAAAAAATACGTTTATATAAATGATTGTCATTATTTTATCAAAATTTTACAAGAAACTAAAAAATTCCTAAATTATTGTGCAACCACTGTATAAGCAATAATACAGTGGCCAACAGTAGTCAGTGGTACAATCATAATCAAGTCTATATATATACAATACATACTCCTTGATTTATTATTAGCCCGATTTAATCAAATCAGTGTGATTAAGAGGTTTCTGCAGTAATGGCAATATCCTACTTGAAATGTCCTAAACAATAAAATAATTAGAGAACAGAAAAGCACATTGCTTTCTTTCTCTATGCTATTATTCTGTTGACAGTGCATTTGGAACAATTTAATATTCCATTCTATGCATTTTGATATGAAACATTGTACTAATTGGTTCTAAAAATAATTGTTGCAGTGTTTGTGGTGTGAACTGAACTAAAGCAATAAGAAAAAGACATTTCTTGCCAGCTGTGGGCAACCTATTTGAATCACATTCAATTTAATAGCTGTAAATATCAGCAGGATGACCTGGAGGGCTGGCACAGAAAACACTGTCAGGAGCTGTTCATCTCAACTTCTAAACACATTCAAAGCTCTCAATTGCAGCGGACAAGTATGTTTTTTCAAAATATTTTACATGTCCTCAATCAGATCTCCACACCCCACATTAACATAAGGGGAAAACAACTTATTTACTCGAGTGTAGACACCAGAGAATATCTGCATGAAAGGCTACTTGTTGTTAGCTTGTAGTGTTTATAACATTTAAACTTTGCAGCTCATAGGATGAATATTGGGCAACATGTGATTCCTTCCTTAATGTCACAGTGTGAGCAGCAGAACACCCACTCAGCTCATATAACAGGGTAATCCTGGATTGACTGGTTATATCCTTGCAATTACTTACCAGTGACAGGTTAATAAACTGCTTGGTGATCTGAGGTGCTTTCCTTGCCTCATATCATTACCTGATGCTTCTCAGAGTTATCTACAGCCATTAAATATATAATATTACCAGATTAACAGAGGGCAATTGCCCCCCACCAATTATTTTAAAGGTGTGCCAGGATGCATTGCAACAGGCTCTGGGAGGCACTACTGTTTATGAAATCACCATATCAACTGGTGCAGTTTACATGGCATAGCATGGATTAACCCCGGGGCCCCCACACTCAGTAGCACACGGAGTGCTCCCAAAGGTGACTTAAAGAATGGCGCCCAGCAGTGCCATCCCCTTTAAATCACCCTGCCCCCTGGGCTGCTGTCACATAGACCGCAGCTGTAATAGATGCCAGCTGCATCTGTTATCTATCATTCACATATACAGTATTGGTTACACAGGGCTCCTACTGGAGCCCCGTAGGACCAAGTCTATTTCTGTGAATGGCGTGATTTAACATATGTGGGCACGTCATTTCTGGAAACTAGAGATGAGTGGTTCGGATTCCATGAAATCCGACACATTCAAACTTTTGGGTCGAGCCGAGTGTTCTGCTGCCTCGGTTCCTCCCATCAAATTCGGATCTGTAATCGAGGCAAAACACCATTTTCACAAAAAATTTGGATCTTTCGAGCCTTGTATTTCCTGCTTCTGACAGGAAGTATCACATGACTGCGATCAGCCAATCACACATGGCTAAACATAGAGGCAGGCTTGTGGAACCTTTTTTTTTGTTAAACAACTACAACTATATTGAGCTGAGTGGAAACACTGAACAGAATGCCTGGGATGAGTGATATCAGGGGTGCAACTATAGTGTGTGCTAGGGGTGCATTTGCTATGGAGTAACAATCCCCCCTGCACTCACCTTTAATCCAGTCCACCCTATTAGCAGCTCCCCTGCAGCCTCGCTGAAGAAACAGTCCTCACATGCCATTGCTGGAGCTACACACAAGGTAAGAAAGATCACAGCTAGACTGTCAGTGACCCAGTGAGTCACCCATGGGGGGATTCTGGTAACCCAGAAACAACCCCAAAATTACTATTTAATAAAAAAGAAAGAAAAAAACATTAATTTAAAAAGGGGGTGTGGCTTCACGGGTGCCGTGAAAAAGGAGCGTGGCTTCATTGGCTGGTTGTCTAGACAGATATAGAAGAGAAATCCCACCACAGGGCAGTTACCATAATAAGGGAGCAAGTTTCCCCAAACGTTTCACATGAAGTAGTCATGCACATAGGCAGGGGTGATCAGCCAATAGGGTGACAAGGCTGCAGTCACTATTCTGCCACTCATACAAGTGCTAAGAGCCATTAACCCTTAGGGCCAGATTTACTAAGCTGCGGGTCGTTTCACATGAAGTAGTCATGCACATAGGCAGGGGTGATCAGCCAATAGGGTGACAAGGCTGCAGTCACTATTCTGCCACTCATACAAGTGCTAAGAGCCATTAACCCTTAGGGCCAGATTTACTAAGCTGCGGGTTTGGAAAAGTGGAGATGTTGCCAATAGCAACCAATCAGATTCTAGCTCTCACTTTC
>WWET01000448.1:35664-65352 GCA_011038615.1 Limnodynastes dumerilii | reverse complement strand
ATATGTATGTATGTGTGTGTGTGTGTAATTGAGGAAGTGGGGTTAAGGGTGGAGGAGGGATGTTTCAAAAAAATGCACAGATGCCCCTAGGAGCTATCCATAATATCTGCACTGGTGATAGAATGGAAAACATAAATATTGATCAGATAAGTTTGGTAAGCCTCGGGTGTTATGTTGAGCATTTACTTCGCAAATGTAAAGATAGAGGGGGCAATTGAATCCCTCAAGGGGAGAGTGGGACAAAGAGAGTTGACTAACCAATATCTTTATGATCCTCTCACTATCCCTTCCCATTTTGCCACCCAGTTCGACCATAGTTTGAGGATAATGCCACCCAGGGCTTAATCCTCCTCACCAAAACTTGGAGGGCCTTTGCCAATATGGGATGAAGGTATATGGGCTGTAGCGGTCCTAACTCTAAACAGTGATCTAAAGAGTAATTTGATAATATTGTAAACACATGCTATCCATATTTTGCAATAAATGGTTAACAAAAGACAAAAACAAAAAATGAAAATCACATCATGTACAAAGATGAGACAACATTTTAGCCCAGTGCTATAATATTTATTCCAATATTAATTTGACCTAAACTGTAGTTTTTTTCTTATTTTTTATTTTTTTTTATTACTAGTAATAACCCATATTAAGGAATTCATTTCTGAAATCAAATGGCCAATAGAGGATTACACATTTTACTATAGAAAAACCCCTAAATATAATCTATAATCATAGAAATATTCTAGCATAAAATACTGCACAATACTCTCAAGTGGACATTCCACAATAAGAAATACAGCAAATGGATTGTTGAAGAATTTGTCATTTAAAAAATAATTTTACAGATACTAAATCTATATCTTCACAATAGTTAACATTTTAAAAAATAGAGGCATTAGATCAATGTGCTCAATATAAAGTATTTTTGTGTGTTATTTCTTAATTATGTGACCTTTAAATACCATTAGAACGAAGACATGATCAAGTTAATAGAAGAACAAATGTCTTTTCGAACTTTATCATTTTAATTAAAAATTACGATTTTCTTGTAAATATTTTGTAAAACATATGGTAACTTGTCTCTTTAGTCCAACCTAGCTTCTTTTTGGGCATAGTGCCCTTTTCATGGTAGCTTGGCCTCCTGTGTGTTCCTTTTTATGGACGGTAAACATGTATCACAAAGAAGTCTGAGATGGCTCCCGTTAGTGGAGGTCTCCTCTGGGGGAGCACCATTTTCTGTGGTCTGCACTCTAGTTTTAGGCTTGGCATGGAGGCTGTGTGCTCATCTTTTATTCAATATTTACTGCGATGGTTCGGCGGAAGGCTTCTCAGTGGCCCCCAGCAATTCTGCTAAATATTCATGGTAATGTTACAATACATTGCTTCTTTATGGTAATGTACTAGTTTTGAAATATAAGTAAAAAAAAGATGTCCTTTTAGGCAATCCATTGTTTTCTATCTATATAATCTGGTTGTAAATAGCTCTGTCTATCTTGGCTCTTTAATGTACTCACTTTGCAGACTGATCTAGAGAGATCCATATTTTTATTGATTTCTGTAGGAAAGAGCTTAATAATTAATAGCATGAGCATTTTTTCCAGTCTAGTAAATTTCAGTTTATTATAATTATACATCTAAAATATAAGAACAATAATTGCTTGAAATCATTACAGGAAATGTCTTTCGAAAAGCTATTTTATACATCATTTCACTTGTAATGTTAGGGGATGCCTTACTTTGCAATATAAATAGTTAAGCCGTGTTAATGAATTATGATGTCTTGGTTAAATGTATTGTGGCAGTTATGACCAAACTTCAATATTAGTTTCAGTGGGAGGAAAGAAACCTAAGGCAGATGTAGAGAGAGGGACTCGATCAGGCCTGGCCAACTTGTGGCTCTCCAGACACTACAAGTCACACATGCTTTGACTGCATGTACATAGCTAATTCTTGACAATGCATGTTGGAACTTGTAGACCAGGTTATCCAGGCTTAAACTAGTGCATTGTAAAGGGAAAGTAGGGAAATTACTGAAAATAAGGGATGAGGAAGGGAATAGAACTGTGGTGATGTAATAGTGAGGAACTGTTCAGGTGGAATGGGAAATCAAAGCGAGGGACTGTTGGTAAGGTACTAGTGGGTGAAATAGAAAACAGAATGCAATGAAAATGTTAATAAAGGGACAAGGGAAAGTAAGGAGATGGCCTGGTTGGATGGTATTAAGAATATGAAGAGAAGGATTGTTATGATATAATGGGGAAAGTAAGTAGAGGGACTGGTGGGATGGTATTGAGAATGTGAAGAGAAGGACTGTTATGATATAATTGGAAAAGTAAGTAGAAGGACTGGTGGGATGGTATTGAGAATGTGACGAGAAAGACTGTTATGATATAATGGGGAAAGTAAGGAGAGGGACTGGTGGGATGGTATTGAGTATGTGAAGAGAAGGATTGTTATAATATAATAGGAAATAACAGAATTTTCCAATACATCCAGAAACCACATGTAATAAAGAATATGAGCAACTTACCCGTAAATAAAAACAACAAAATAAAATAAATCGCTGGGCTGGATCAGGACTGTTGATATATTTGGAAAGGAGAGGGACTGGTTCGACAGAATCAATTGGAAAAGTGGAGAAAGCGAAACTGTTTTAATGTGAGAAAATATAGAAATTTGTTGCATAAAATTGAAAAGTAAAGATAGAGGCCCCGATCCAGAGGTGAGCTTATGTCAGCTCATGTAGTGCATCTCTGAGTAATTTTGTACTGCACATGCTCAGAACCCTTGTCTCACAACTGAGTCCAATCCTGACGCTAACATATATCTCTGTAGCGCCTTGCGTTCTGAAGGGCGTTTCATGGTGCATGTATAAGTGGAGGCACATAGGCCCTGATTCAGAGATTGAAAATAAGAACTTAAAGTTACACCTGGGCTAAACCATGTTGATTTCAGGGGAGTCAAATTTCATTTGTTGCAACAGTATTATAGTTAAAAGGTGATGTTTCCCAGCTCAAGTCTAATTAGCAGTTTAAAAGCGAAGCTGATCAGGTGTGTGCAAGTAAAGTAAAGTAAGTAAAAGCAAAGCATTCTCCCAACATGCATAGAATAAAATTAACTTGACTCCCCCTGAAATCAACATGGTTTTGCCCAGGTGTAACTTTAAGTTCTTATTTTCAGCCTCTGAATCAGGTCCACCGTCACTGCACTGGTTGGGTATGCTCCAGCAATTGCCCCAATCCAGATCTGGACGCAATCTGCTGTATGCTTCAGATAAGTGGAAATATTTTCTCTTGCCTGTGGTCATGTCTAAGTCCAAGATAGTCCAGATCAGAAACACTTGTTGTACATTACAAACATAATATGGAACACTTATATTGTGTAATCCTTCCATTGTGAAACCAAGCAAACACTATTCTATTGCTATAAATTAGTCCACATAAATGAGTTTTTAAGATCGTCCATGACGCGTTACATCAGTTGCATTAAAGGTATTATTTGTTTAATTTTGTTTTTCTGTGTTGTTTTTTTAACACACTACATCACTGTCCCTATTGTCAACGCATAAAACAACTGAAAAAGATTTCCATACATGACATTGCAAAAACATAACAAAGCAGAATATTTTCCTTTATAGCTACATGTTATGTAAGAGCTGTCCACATACATGTGAGAATACATTACTACAGTGATTGCATGTGTGTGCATAGAGATCACAAGCGTGTCAGGTGGGTAGGTAGAGAATGCCATGTAGATTGGAATCAGGACCGTGCTAGGCAGCCCCGTGTCTATAAAATTTAGTGCCGGGGCAAAAATAAATCATAACGCCCCATGACCCTGAATTCTAACCCCCTATCGCACAACCCTAGGCCCTGGTGCAAGGGTGTGCGGTACCTTCCTGGCAACTATAAATTTACACCTTCACTATTGCGTAGACAAAAACTGCAACCAGCCGGCATAGCTCCATCTACGTAAATATCACTCACTACCGTAACTCTAGCACATAGCAGGAAAGGAAGGGTCACCCCTCTTCTCATAGGTGAAATGGCCTGTCCTTTTCACATATGAGAAGAGGGATAGGTTCTTGTTCTCATCTACTCACCCCTACTGCGCAACATCCTCTTGGGGAGCGCATTCCGCCAGCCCAGAGCAGAATATCAGTATTTGAGGTGGTCAGACAGAATTCACAGCAAATTCAACCTCCTAACTCTAATACAGGCCCCAGGGAGAATAATGAGCAGACAATCAATGCACAATAAAACTATACACTAATGCATGAGTCAGCTGTAGTAAGTGACATAGTTCCCCTTTCCAGTAATAAGGTCACTCTTAAAGGACATAATTTTGAAATTCTTTCACTGCAGTATGATCATTTGCGCACATTAGGGATATTTGTGTAGAGTTAGTGGCTTAGTTGTAATTTTCTCATAACCAGGAAAAGTGACAGGTTCTACTCATTTTGAAAAGTGCAGACACAGAATTATGAGCAACGATTTCTGCATTCTACACATATTAAGATATGCGCAGTCTTAAATCTAGCATCTACAGGTAGGTGCATCCAAAGGAACGTTGTGTTTGGCAGGATTTGACACGTTTTAAAATCTAGGAGACAGGTTTTTTGACAAACTATTTTACATGGAGAGCTGTATTTTTAAATAAATTATAAAGCACACCTATGATTGTCCATATAAAATAGTTTGTTTGGCAAAAATAACCTCTAATAAAATAAATAATAAATGTGTGTGTGTGTGTAACAAGATCGGTACTCTTTCAATCCACCATAAATCTAAAATGTTAAAGCATAACCAAAAGGCACCTCATGGTGCAACATCATTTTATTCCTTAAAAATTCACAATAAAAACAGCTTACTGTCAGACAACGCCTGATGAAATCTAATGTTGAAATGTGTAGGGAGGATCTGGATAACCCTTGTCACTGATCAGCTGGAGGAGTTTGCAAGTAGTGTGGAGTAAGTACCAGGACGCTGAGAGGAGCTCACGCTGATCACCACCGTAAACTTAATACATATATTATATATATAGAAATATACACAACCGTTGATAGATTATAGCAAACAAAAAGCTAGAAATCTGAAAAGAACTACAATATTGCAATATAAAAACAAGTCTGCCAATGTAACTTCTAATGATGTTATTTGTTCTTTTTTTAACTAAATATTCAAAATGTGGCGGAGTAATAAAAAGAATTCTAGAGAAAGATTGGTCTGTTTTTACACTTGATTCTTTGCTATGTGAAGTGAAAGTAGCAATGGTTAGGAAGGCAAGAAATCATTCTTGTCACCTAACATGCTACCAGCTAGTAAGGTTGCCAGCAAAGATTTAGGTTTTAGTCCTCATGGCTTTTGGAGATGTAAAATGTGTAAATATACTCACCAGGATAAAAAAAACTTTTTCTGGATGTATGGAAGACCTTCCATATCAAATCTTACATGAATTGTAATACCTCACTTGTAATATACTTGCTTGAATGCGGCTGTGGGTAAGACGAAACGCCCCTTTAAAATAAGAGCCTTGGAGCATTATAGAAATATCCTAAATGGCATAATGAACCGTAGTGTTCCTAGACATTTTTTATCCATACACAAATCCCAACCTGACACCTTAAATATTAAGGCTATTTATTGAATATGTGGGTAGAGATGAGAGAGGGGGCAATAGATTAAAGAGGTCTGCCTACTGGGCGGTATTTTAGATCACCACTCTATATACTTTAACCACATAAGGGTTTAATGAGGGATTCGATATTACCCCTTTTCTTTGAAACCACAGCCGTATAATAAATAAATCAAATAAAAATGTTTTTGTATTCTCACATATAAACGAATCCTTCCTAACTACTAGTATATATATATATATATATATATATATATATATATATCAACATCACTACCTAAGATCTAAGGTTGTTTGTTGTACTGAGATATCTAGTTGTTAATTATTTTGTTATTTTGATACTAGATGTGATATGTACATGTATTGAAATAGTAACTTTGCTGACCTTATTGGATATATTTGTTCTGCTCTTATTCTAGGAATATCCTTAGGTCGGGAATTGTAAGTACACACTCCCTGTCTGAGTATATGTCTTAAGATTTGAATAATGGTTAAGATACTTTGAATCTGTATTTTTATCTCTTCTTTGAAGTATAACATACTAGTTGTCTGTTTATTGTAAAGTTCCAAAAGTTTTGAAGTGTTCTCAGAATGTAGTTTGCAAATTGCTAGGCGGAAACCCACCTGTAAAGTAATTAATGGGCTTAGTTAATTTGTACCTCCTGACGAAGTCTAATTGATTAAACGCGTTGAGGTGATTGACCCTACCTGTGTACATGAAAGATCTGAAGAGTACCAACTTAGTGCGCTAAAGAATATCCCAGTGAAAAAATCCACTTTCAGTGTCCTTCAATATATTCAGTTCACATGTGGGAGAGAGACCTCCTCAATATCCAAATCTAAAGTATCAAGCTCCAGGTCTTTGAACCACAGGTCCCCTTCCAAAGGACTGGTCTTTGTCTGGTCCCAACAAGTAAACAGCTGGTATATTCCAAATAGCTTTTGGCGTCTACTTCTTTGAAATAAGCGACGCCACTATCATTTAAAAAGATTATCACAAAGAGAATGTTATTGGATGTTAACATTTGAGACCATTAATCCTAAAGGACTCAATGAGAGTTTTAAATTGACACCTTTACTTTGATCTTTCCTTCCTTTTTGATGAACTTTTATGAACTTTTTGATAAATTTTATGGTCATGTTCTCTTGTGTTTATTTTTTAGATGATAGGCTGCGATCTAATCTTGAGAATGTATTTATATGTATGTATATGTATTTTGTATATTTATAGTATCCATTGTTTTACAGTAGAGTATAAATATATAATAGAATTTGAATTGTTTTATAGGTTATTAAGGTTTTAGTATTTTGTTAATGTACATAATGTTGTATCATAAATTACAATCAGCTGGTACTTTAAGGGTATTTAAACAGGAAGGATAGGCTTGTGGGATACACCCCCTGATGAAACACATTGGGGCGGAGCATATTCATCCTTTCTCTTCCTTGTGTACTTGCTGACCAGATGAAGCTCTGGAGATCCTGGGACGTATGGATTCAGTTTGCGGCTGAGTTTATGTGCAATTGAATCAACTTGTTTTGATTCCACTCTATGTGGCACGGTTCTCCAATTAAAATTTATTTGAATATACAATTAAAAGAATATTCTGCGCCATGAAGCGCCCTCATTTTGCTTTATTATAGAGATTTACATACAATTGAATGACGTGGGACCTGTTGTCCAGGTGGAGCTGTGGCTGCTAATTTGCAGACATGGGGCCAGATTTACTAAGCTGCAGGTTTGGAAAGTTTAAAATGTTGCTCGTAGTAACCAATCAGATTTTAGCTGACATTCTCTAGTATGTAAAAAGAAAGTGAGAGCTAGAATCTGATTGGTTGCTATAGGTAACATCTCCACTTTTCCAAACCCGCAGCTTAGTTAATTTGGTCTATGATGTGAAACTGATTATAGAATGGACTTTCTGGCTAAACAGTGAACTTTTGAGCAGAGAATTTTTCTTTCTTTTTGTGATTGAGCATACTTTATGTGTATATATATAAAATGTGGAAGAAAAGGGGGCGCTTGGGGCAACTGACGACCTTCTGCCTCCACTTAATCCCACCAAAACAGCGACTGCTACTGCTTGCTCCAGGATACACAGCTGATCTCTGTTTCCGGGACACCGAACACGTGTATTTTACCCGCCAGATCGGTAATTCTTACAGTGCTGTTTTGAACATTTGGTTCATTTCATTGCGGTACGCTGCTAAGATGATTGTCTTCACTTTGTTTGTTTTCTGCTTCTGTCAATAAACGTTAACTGCACTATCAAGCGCCCCATTTTCTTCCACATTTTAGAAATCACCATTAAGGACCTGCATTGGATCTGTTCATTATAAGGGGAGCTGCGGTCATTTGATCTAGAGCTTAAGGACGTTGTACACATTGATATTTATTGGACATATCATTATTTCAGTCAATTGAGCACACCTGCTGTGTTGTGTCTATTTTGTATCCTTTTTGAGGTTGTTGCAACTTGTCTGAATTTAGCAACTTGAAGTTGTATTGGAGGTTATTACTTTTAACACTGTCAGTACAATGTTGCAGTTTTGTGCTGCAAACTTGTCAGAACTTCGTTCTGTTGAACTACAAAAATTCAATGTGTTTTCTCAGATCCCCACAGGCTTTTCATATGTGCGGGGATCTGTCTGTACGCACGAGAGAGGGGAGTGAACACCCCCTGTCACTCCCCTCTCTTGTACTTAAATAGTGTGACTTACGCAGCGTAAGGCAGCCTTAAGTCACACTTGCAGATCAGCAGTCCGTCCCACCGCTAATCCGCATGTATATGGGTGTTAACACCCACACTGTTAACACCCATATCAAGGCGGGCGGAAGGGAAGCACCGCCCCTTACAACATAAAATCTATCGTATGGAAGATCCAGTCAAAACAGGCCACTTACGCACTTGGCGTGTGTAATAGCAGACGGACATGTGGATCTGCTTCTATAATACTAATTCACACCCACTTGTGCATGTAACCCAGCCCCTCTATTGGTAGCTATCAGAAGTGTCATATTACTTATGTATGGGCAGGGTGGACATTCAAGTAATGAAGATGCATGCACATGTGCACAATGCAAAAGCGGACAAATTGCGATACAGTTACATGGAAATGAAGGGATAATCGGAAAGGAGAATCTGGTCCATTATTATGAAGGTTTGTACTGGTAATAATTAGTGCTGACAACAGCTGTAAACCTTAAGTTGTAGAAGACAGGGAAAACATAAAATCTTAAAAGTTTCTAGATTCACAATCTGGATGTTTTAAATTAAATTTTTATAGCTTTAAACCACAGTTGCCATCTCTCCTTGAATATCAGGGATACTGCTGCAGAGTAGGTTATCTCTCTGACTCCCTCAAGAGTTTGGCAATCTGCCTGAGAGTGGTGTAACTAGTGTTGATGGAGCCCAGAGCAAATGAATAAAAAATGCCCTCAGTTCCTTATTATACTGTTTAAAAAAACCCAATAAACTTTGATTTATGGCGTCCCCTTGGACCTGTATGTCCATCAGTGCCCAGGGCATATATCCTATAAAACTCACTCTAGTGACTCTGCCCTGATGCTGATTTCATTGCAGGATGACAATAACCACAGACAATTTAACAATAAATAAATACTAATGCTGACATTGAACCGGATCCACATCTAATACCGTCACCCGACTTCCGCATCCGCAACGGAACTCTTATACGTACATATACATATTTGCACAAGGCAGCTGTACTATAAGTCAAACTAAAGCTGTTGTATAGTTAGGACCTGATTTACAGTTGAGAAGGAAGATAAGAATAAATGGGTTCGTTATTATACGCATGGCAACTCCCTTGATCTTCCTTATCTTCCTGTGCATATGTATCTTCTTAAGTTGCTAAAGAACAAACGTACTTAGCAAACCACGCCATGTCTGCCCCATTTAAATGCCTCCTGCCATCCACTTTTCTTAACTTCCTTCTTAACTTTTTCCTAAAATGCCCCTTCTTACTTATCTTATTACAAACAGCTTTGTAAATTGCTCTTAAGGGATCACCGTTCTTAAAACCTGCGTAGACTACGTAAATAAAGGTACTACGCATGCGCAGTTTAAAGGTTTCTAAACAAAATGCATAGAAATAGCAGCAGCTTCTTAACTGTGAATCAAGTCCTTAATGTTTGGTGAGGATGTATAGCCCTTGTATATAACCCATGCACTGTAACACTGAAAATGTATTAAGTGCTTTGTATGAACCAGGAGTTCTCAACCAAAGGAACTGGTATCACTGGTAGTACTTGGACAACTGTCTGGTGATGCTCAGAGCAACTGAACAAGATTGTCAGGAGGTAGCGGCCATACTTGTTTATTTAAAAGTTATGATACCAGAAGACATAATAAAGTATCTGTACCTCAATGCACAGCCCAGTTCTTTGTGTTTTTGTTTGTTTATATATGTTCTTAGTTTTATTGTTTACTAAATTACTCATTACTAAAATGATTTAAGATTCTTGCACTATGGTCATTTAATCTCCTATGTCATGCTCGAAAATCTCTGCTAACTTATTGTATATCAGATATGTTTCCAATGAAATAAATAAAAAGTTTATGGAAAAAAATAAATAAAATAAAATGTACCTCGGAACCATTGCAAAATATGTAAGGGTGACTGGTACTCCCGCTGGTAAAGACCATATTTACATAAATACCATGGAGCGTATTCACACCTAAGAAGCAAAAGCTTCTTAAGTGCGGATCTTTAGTAAATGACCTATTACACATGTATGTACCAGTTAGGTACGTAGATTGCCTCTGTACGGTCTTTAAAGACCACACGGAGTAGTTTAAACAGAAATAGAAGGTGCAATGCCGCCTTGGGTGTGCTTAGGTAGAAGTGGGAGGGGAGGGATTTAGATTAGCTGGGGAGGGGAGGGGGAGGCAATGGGCTGGATCCAGACTTAAGTATGTGCTTGAAATTAGTCTCTCCTGGGCTAAACCATGTTGATTGCAGGGGGAGTCAAGTTAATTGTATTCTTTGCATGCAGGGATATATCTTTGAATTGCTTACTGCACACAGATACTGACCAGCTTTACTATCACACTGTTATTTAGACTTGAGCTGGAAAACATCACCTCTCAACTCTAATACTGTTTGCAACAGATGAAATACGACTCCCCTACAATCAACATGGTTTAGCCCAGGAGTAACTAATTTCAAGCACTTACTTAAGTCTGGATCCAGCCCAATGACTGTGTGGAGTTTCCTTCATAAGAAGGAAACTCTGCACGGTTTTATAAGGTAGTCCTGCCATAAGGTAACTAAAAAAACGGGGGGTGGGATAGGGGCAGGATGGGTGACGGGTGACGGGTGAGTATCTGTGAATACCATCCCATTACATCAATCCCTTCAAAACACTTCAAAAAGAGCTTTAAGAAACCTAAGACAAAAAAACTAATAAACTTAATTCTAATTTATAATTAAAGATAACTCCTCTTTACTGTTTACAATAATGTTATTAATAGTCTTCATTTTAGTTTCTTGAGATAATGTAACATGAGCTCATCTATGCAAATAAATTTACTCCGTCCCTACCATTGCAAAAGTCCTGATTGTGGAACGTCATGTTATAGCAACTGGCCCAATAAAAATTACTTGTGTTCATGAAACTAGTGACTCTGGGCCGTATTGTGAAATGGGGAGTTCTGGAACCATGCATGGAAGGTGGAGGGAACCCCTCTGTCCTGTGTAGTTATGGACAACCTCCGTGTCTATAGAGCTACTCTAAGTTATCCATGCAGATCTGTGTCTGTACACACACAGATCCACACAGATCTCCTAAACGCCGCTGCCCTGTAGCTATTCTGCATGCCTAATCCCGCCCCCAATGCAGGATTAAGGCATGCCGAATGTATGCGCCGCACCGTCATATGGAGATCTGTGCACAATGAGATCTGATACCCCTGGCACAAGCATGCACATATGTGACTTACAAGGAGACTTATGCAAGCGGCTGGTGTAGGTTCCCTTGCTTTATTAAGTGTGAATCCGACCTTTTGTCATGTTATTTTAAATATTCAGCTTGCACAACAACAACAAAAACTCCGATATTAGTTTAGGACCTGATGACAGTACATATTCTTAGTAGAAGATAAATCTATTATAGAATATAAATAGATTATTTTTGCATAAATAAAATATTAGGTAGTATGAAAAGAATAAATACTAATCAATTTTTACAGCAATCACTTATATTTCAGCGTTGTACTAAAAAAAGAACTGAAAAAGAACAGATAATCTTTTTTATTACAGACAATAAAATTAGCAAAGGTATTTTCGAGATTCATCTGTTGTATTTTCATGCATGATTTCAGAGGAGGAAATTAAATCTTTTCTTTCAGTTATGCAACCAAGAAGAAGGTGGAACTGAAAGTTTGCAAAAAAACTGATTTTGGTTGTGAGCAATCAAGCAAAAACATGACATCATTTTTTAAAACAAACGCATGAGGGATCTACAAAAAAGATCAGAACAATACAGAATTATTTTTTTCCCCTATGGTTATTGGATTAAGGGGTTGATTTATCAAAGTCTGAAAAGCTAATACCCACGATGGACTGGATTAAGACTTCCAATTTCACCAATTTTCAAGCTTTTGATTCAGATTTCATCAGTTTTTGTGTTCTGTACATGCATCCGTGTCTGGCCTCACGCAGATGCAAGGGTCTGGTCTTGGAATGACAAACTAGAATATTTATGTGGAGTATATTATGTGTCTGGGAATTGCAAACCTATAATATATGTAGGGTATATTAGGGGTCTAGGAATGGCACACAATAGGAGTATATGGAATATACTCCATTCCATTCCATTCCCAAACTGTAATATAAATCACATATTATTGTATGTGGCATTCCCAGAACACTAATGAACCCATGTGCTTTATATAGTGTGCCATGTCCAAACCCCCTAATATGTATTGTAAACCACTTTTTAAAAATCCTGTTTTTGCCACTGTTTCCAGCAGAGCACCACACACATTGGGCCGGATTCACAGCCTCGGACGTATTGCACATACATCCTTAAATTACCGATAATAGCTACCACGCAAGCGTGGTAACTATTTTATGTTATCTATGTACAGTTTTGTTACGTAGATTGTGTATATGCAGTCAAAGACCGCAAATACGCAATCTACATAACAAAACAATACGTAGATTACGTAAAATTGTTACTATGCATGCGTAGTAGCAATTATCAGTAATTTAAGGACGTATGCGCAATACGTCTGGGGCTGTGAATCCGGCCCACTATCATGACATCACAACGGTGCTAGGATTTATAAGGAATAACCTACTACGCATTCGTAGTAAGTTATTTACACTATATACATACCACTTAGGCACGTAGACTCACTATGTGTGGTCTTTAAATACTGCACATAGTGTTTAAGAAAAAGGAGGCATGCTAGTGCAGCCTCGGGGAAAAAATAACGAGTAGGTAGGGAAGGTAGTAAAATTAGCTGGGGAGAGAGGGGTGAGGGAAACACTGTGCGTATTTTCCTTCATAAAAAGGAAAATAATGGCAATCTTAAGTGGGTTGGGGGGCTAGAACTGAGAGTTAGGTGCAGAACTCCCACTTAAATGTGAATCAGACCCATAGTTATTACACAATTGATAGACTAATAGAGACAAAACGTGAATAAAATGTGCTATAAACTGTGTAATATAATTCATGTATATTTTATGCAGGTTTTGTTGTAACCATTTGTGACTGCAGGAGGTTGTACAGCAGGAAGGTAAGCAAAACACAGGGTAGAGTATGAGGCATATTTTTGCACCTGGGCACACAACTGGCTAATTTTGTCTCTGGTACATTTAGTGTGTTTACTGGGAGACTGTTACCATGTGTTTTCCCCTCAGAGTGAGAAGTCTGCCTGTTACTATAGCATGTGCTGTGTATGCTATATACAGCCTGCATTACCTATATAATCTGCTGCTGTGTATGCTACATCTGTGTCTACATCTATTAAAGATGTTAAACCTGCAGTTCTTAATTTAATAAACAACCAAGCTGGTTAAGTGCATTTTCTGTGGTGGATTTTTCCATACTCATAACCACTGTTGCTATCGCATGTACTCTGCCCAACAAAGTTAAAGTAGGGTTTTGGTACCGGAATGAGGGGTATGGTTAGACTATCAGAATGCATCCAATAACTGCAGGTCTGCTGGCATTGAAAACTGAGTTTTACGTATAAACAACTGTCAGCTTCATCTAATATATGAAAGAATTGACAATCACTGCAACAACAGAAATAAAAAAGAGTAACTACAAAGATTCATCCAGACCCAGAACTTTTTCTCCAAGTAATGTTTGAATCTTCATAAAGCAGACAAAAAGCTGTGACTGACTGGAGAAGGTGGCCATGGGGCAAGGAAAAAGGAGAAGATTCACTGGTTATTGCTTGTCCATCACTGATCTATGGTCATTGTTATTTAATCCATATATAAGTCAAATGGTCAAATGGCTAGCCATTGTTTTTTAATCCATATATAAGTCAAGGTCAAATGGCCAGTTATTGATCATCATTCAGCCATTAAATCCTGTCCACATTTCCTGTAATGTCAAGCCCCACACAGAAGCTGCTATATTTTAAGACTGACATAATGGTAACATTTTAAATAGGATTTAGGAAGATTATGAGGCAAACAAGAAAAATCCCCCACTAGGGTTATTATGCTGGGTCAAGTCTCTGCAGAATGGAGCAAAAGTCTAAAATGAAAAAATACAAAATTTGAAAATACAAACAAAATTCTAAAGAAATAAAAGTAATATGAAAGAAAAATGGTACCTGGCACTTCTCAAGTATAACAGTATTCTTACTAGAGGAGGTAAAATCCCACTTACAGGTAAGACTGTAGAACGGCCACCTGGGTCTAGCTGCAAGCCAAGCCCTGGGTCCCAATTAAAAAGTCTAATAATGCTCGTAGGAGTTTTAGGAGTTGACTTTATGTATAGTATTTTACCTCCATGTTGAGAGGGGACTTCTGCTTCCTCATATTTACTATCTTGCCATCAATCTGTTCCACACATGGGCGCACCCTTGGACTATTATTTGCCTTTATCATATTGGTCATTCCACTCTTTGTATTGAGAAGTACTGCTATTTTGATGGTCTGTGTTGTTTCTATGTTGTTCTTTTGACAATTGCCTCTTCGTTACTGTGTTTAATTTTCTATTAAATAATACTATTATATTTGGGAAGTGCCATTTTACTTACATTTTGTTTGCCCAGGAAGGCAGGGGAAAACCCCCTAGGTTCCAAAATTGGCAGTAGCCCATTGCAGGGCACAGCGCACCCTCACACCCCATAATAAAATGAAAACTAGACTGAAAAATTATATTACAGTGCTTGGTTGGAAACACCACTTATTAATCTTATTGACCACCTACAACATTCTGGCCAAACATGACACCCTCCTCTCCACGGACACAGAGAAAGTGTTCAACAGAGTGTATTGGTCCTTTATGGCAGGGGTATTCCAACATCCAGGCCTATGCCCTCTTTGCTCCCAAATAATCCTTATCATTCACCAATTGCAAGGGTAAATGTCAATGGTAATTCTTTCCCACCCTTTTCCATTAAAAATGGTACAAGGCAGGGTGCCCTTTGGTTACACGCCATCATGCTAATTGTGATGGCATGCAATCACTGTCACCCTGTCCCACATTTTTCCTGCAACATGCCTTCTGTCTAAAGGGTTCTGGCTGCTGTATAGGCATGGGTAGCAGTCAATTATGCTGTGATTCTCCCTATGTATAGCCATCAGCTGGAGCTCACGTTGCCAGTGGTAACGCCTAGTTCATCTACAGTTACCTGCTTGTGTTTCTGTTTGGACTTTTGTTTCCTGTTATTCTGTGTGTTCCATTGCTCTCCTGCCTTTCATTCCAGTCCTGTTACCCATGCATCCACTGACCATCCTCTATTTCTTTGGTGAGTGTGTGAGAGTTTGTTTCGTGTCAGTCTGTGTTTGTCAGCTTCACCCTCCGTAGGGGTGTTGAGCTATTACCATCTGTATCTGTACCATATGTCTTGTCATCTTGCATATACCCGTGTGTGCATTTCTTATTGTGCGATTGTTATCTGGCACATTCCTGTGTATATTCTACACATTGTGTGATTGTCATCTGGCACAAACCTTTGTGTTTATCTCTCACTCGACGCTAGAGGTCCCCCTGACGTCTTGACAGAAGTGTCCGATTGCTTATTACCATCAGGAAGAAGGATGTCGTCATGGCAACAGGATGAAGACCAGACAGAACTACAAGCAACTCTCCAGCCAACTTCAAGTACCTTATCACGACCTCCATGCAAGTCATCCGAAGAGAGATGACTGCAGAACGGTGAGTCAATACTATTTTTTTTTACTTTTTAAAACACCAAAAACACACGACACATAGGTTTTTATTAAACAGAGTGGCCATCTGTTTATTTTTAACATGTAAGGGGGATACATACTGTATTGGGAATGTATTTTTTAATAAGTAATGTGTGATACTGTAATTATTGTGTGTTTATTTTTTACTGTGTATTTTTTTTGGGGACATCGGGCAGAGCACAGCCTGGTTATAACCCTTCACATGCTGACTCTGATATTACTACAAGGCACAGCCAAGCTGTGCCTTGTAGTTCTATCAGCGCATGCATGCTAAGGGTTACAAGCATGATGCGCTTGTCATTTTAATATTCTAGAAAAAAAAGCTACAGCGATTTTTACAGGGAAAATCAATAGAAAAGCACAGCGATTTATACCTGTTAAAATCGATGGCTATCGACGCCGATTATAAGTCACAAGCCAAAAGCGTTGCTTAGTGAAAAATCGGGGCGATGGTGAGTCAAAAGACTTTGTAAATAGACCCCCAGAATACTGGACTGGTCAAGGGGTGTGCGGAAATAGGTATACCTGGAGAGTCAAGCTATGTATGAATACATTATTAAGGCTTCATGAGTTGGTTGGATGAACTGTCATTCATGCACAGGTGAGAGGGTGTTTCACATCTGGCCACCAGGATAGACATGAACAGCATGCATTATAAACAGAGTGTGTGGTGTGTGATTTTATAGATTTGAGTGTCTTTTTGTGTATGTACACCTTAAAACTGAATAACTCGGATATCTGAACGATGTGAAAAATGGTGTTTATATATGTTGTACAGTCACTGGGCACAAAGGCTCATTTTGGGTATAGTAGAATGTTTATACAAAATAATATTGCAATGAAATCAGCAGGCTTAGAATTAAACTCCATAATAAATAAAATAAACTAAACTCTAGAATCTAGATCACAATCCATTCTCAGTTTACCAACCAATAAAGCAAACGTGCCAGCCAGTATTAGAGTCTGGCTTGAATGCATAAATGAGAAGTAACCATCTATTCAATTCCAATAAACAATAATGGTTCTTCCAATTGCTAATTGTAAAGGCACTAAGTGATCCTATGTATATATTACCGCAAAAGTTTCCCATCAAACATTCATTGATTGAGTTACCCTATTATGTGGCACGCAGCCCTTTAAACATCTTAATCACAAAAGGCAAGATCCAGACTTAAGTTTACTTTAAGTACAATCTAATATACGCAATCATAAGTATTATGCACTCCCCTCAGACGCACGTAATTTACTTGATTTACGAGTACCAAACCCTACCTTAACTTTTCCTTGCGTAACTACGGTCGTACGCAATGGATTGTCGCACGTAACTGCCTAACCCAGCCCATACTGTACAATTTAAATGCCTCCCTCCGTCTACAAAGCGTATTTCTTTTTGTCGTAGGGATGTCCCGTCCCTTTGTATGTAGTTACATGGAAGGTACATAAGATCAGATTTACGATACCTAACATCTGCTGTGCGCATGTGCAGTGCATACAAATAGTCAAAATTACGCAAGCAGCAAGTGTAAAAACGCTTTCATACTTAACTCAGGATCTGGCCCAAAAATCAAATAGAGACAACAGGGTTAACAGGAATATATATCCATGCAAAAGTAGCAAGAAAAAACAAGCACATTTATTGAACTCATATCCAGAAGCAACAGCAAAAAACTGACAATAACCGACTTTATCACCTGCAAAAGTAAAAACTGTGTTTAGGCTTTCAAATGTGTATGTGGAACACAATATACTGGACACACCACAAGAAGCTTGACGGAAAGATGGGGTGAACCCATTAGACACCTAAACTGTGAGTTGAATATAATTTTAACTCAAGCCTTATATCCAATATATAGGCTGCAGTCTCATATTGTAGCGTCAGACAAAGGGGCCTTTTCTTATACTAGCATGCAGCTGATGCTGCATTGAGACGGTGCTAGGTACGATCAAGATCAATCCTATCAAACTCAAATGCATTGGTAATGCTGAAGTGTATGCAGCTCAATTTTATCAACAGAGCAACAAGAAAAAAGTAGATTCTGACGTCAGTCCCTGGTGCTCATGCACAATCAGGACTACTGCACTAATATGGCTGCACACAAGGTTGCTGGTCCCAGCAGATTGGACAGTCAGTGTATACTGACCTGAAACTAAAAGCCCCATCATAACCTGCAGAGCATGCTGGGACTTGTAGTTTCACTGAATCTAAACAGCCACAGACTGGCCTATGTATTTATCTCAGATGCAAAAAACAAACACAAACTCCCCCTTCCTCCCAAAAAATCATAATCACTGTTTTACTGCAATATGGGATAAGCACGTATATGAAATGTCAGCATGAGATCAGCTTCAGCTGATGTTTGCACAACCTTTTAAGAAAATTCCTATTCAGAAAGTAGAAGCTACTAGTTTCTGTTTACATGAATTCCTCATCAACACAGAGCTGAATAACATGATCTGAAATATATAAATAAACACATCTAAAAACACAAAACAGAAGTAAATGGCTAAAATTGTGGATATGAATCTTCCTGGAATACAAATTCTGCTTTTAAACTACAAGCACAGATTCCACACACATGAAAGTATTTCTATATTTTATTCTCTCTGGGCTGTATTCAGAGAACCGTTTTAGCGGGGAGTTGTGTGCGTATTTTTAGGATCAGATCAACTGCGCATGCGTAGTAACTTTATTTACGTAAGTGACGTTAAATATACGCTTGTGTGCTTTAGACACAGCATGTGAATCGCACTTGGGTACATACGTGCAGATTGGCGGCGTAAAAATCCGTACTTGCAAATTTACATAAAAGTGGGTGGGGGGAGACATTTAAATGAATGCATGGAGGCGCGGTTATAAAGAATCACATGGACGGAGCACATATACGTTCGTAAGTACACACGGAAAGTACAGAGTGGTCTAGGGACTTTTAAGTCACCGACAGCACGTCCAGGAGAGGGGAGTGTCGGGGGTGTTGGTGGGTGTTTCCTTGTTCCGGCCGTGCGTATAATTGCGTACATAAATATAAAAAGGTTCTCTGAATATGGCCCTCTATGTTTTAGGATGTCTTTCTAGGGAATGATATTGGGCTGGATGCAGACTTCAGATGCCACTGGGCTCTGAGCTTCGAGCATAGCTTTCTGTACAGGAGAGAAAAGTCCTCTCCATTCCTATGACATATGATTTGTAGATACTACCTTAAAACTTCTGCACAGCCCTTACTTGAAATGGGGTGGATGCAGAAGTCTGTATAGTAGAGAGCAGTGATGCACCCAGGGGGGGGGGGTCCTGGTTGCACAGAAACCCCCTCCCTCCCTCACACACTGAATATTTATTTAATACATTTCCAAAAATGAAAAATTCGAAAATGGGGCGTTAGTTTATGGTTGCTGCAAAAGAGGCGTGGCTTCACAGCCAAGTGGGGCAGACCGACATACAGGAAGATGGTAACGGCCTGTGCTGCAATAGGGAAGCAGCAATGGTGGATGGAGGATGGTGAATGGGTCACAACAAATTCAGCAGTGCTTATACACTGACACATGCTCAGGTCCATTGTGTAATGTGCTCTACTATTGCTATTAGATGTGTGCCTTCAAAATAAAACAAACTACAAATGTTATGTGTGAAAGAAGTAAATTATAAATCACCTAAAAAAAATAAAAAACAGGACTTGTTACAGCCAATAACCAATGCAATTCCTCAATGTAGAATTATTCATTTCAAATCTACATGATAAAAGTCCTTCTTCCACAGAGAACGTTATTGGATGTCTTAGATGTATTGGTAGTCAGATAGTACGACCGTGTTATTAGTATTGTCATTTTATATATATTTTATTTTTAACAGTGCCATTATATTAAGTAGATTAAACAGTCCCACTCATCAACCCCTGCCGCATTTCAGTCTAAGGCCCAGATCCAGAACAACATACGTGAGTGATTTTACGCTTGCCGCTAGCATAAAATCGTTAGTACTTACTGCGCATGCGCGTGGCAGATGTTACGGCACGTAACTCAGAGGTTATTGCCCAATCAGGTATCCACAGCGTAACAACGTACTAAGGGGCGGGCCAGCCATATGCCACCCGTAATTACGCTTCGGAGGTGGGGTGAGGCATTTAAATTGTACAGTATGGGCGTGCTTAGACGCATAAGTACATGAGGGCTATACATTACAGAACATTTTTATTGCCAATCAGCCTGCATACACAGTACAAACGATTTTCTGTTGAGCCTTCAGTATTGAATGGCTTGATCGTTTACATATTAATCTTTTTAAAAGATGTACTTTACAACGATCAGGCATGATCCTTGCAGCCTACACACTTGCACGATATTGTTTAAAGCACTCCTTTCCTGGGTGTTTTTAACGATTATCGTGTAAAAATAACTGTAGTGTACATGGGGCTTTACACTATGAAAAGTTAAGGTAGGGTTTGGGAAGCGTAAAATGGCCAAAGTACGTACATGCGAGGGGAGTGCTTAGAAGGCACGCTAGCGTAAATACACTACGCTATGAAACGTATTAGGCGCATAAGTCTGGAACTACCCCTAATTCCCTAACACACACACACATATATACACACACACACACACAGGCTAGGGGTAATTTTAGTTCTATGTGGGGTATATTGTGGGTCGGGGATTGGCATATGTGTGCTATGTCCAGACCCCTAATACATACCTCACAACTGTCCCGATTTCGTTGACTGTTCCGCTGTCCTGACCGCCTTCCAGTTTGTCCCGATAAGTGGCTGCACAGGAGGCAGATTTTTTCTTGTTTTTCTAAATGACTATTTTATTTTTGCCCCATGCAGCATGACAATGGGACGGGACGGGGGCAGGGCTTATTTGTCCTGTTTCTGGCCTCCAAAATTTTGGGAGGTATGATAATATACCCCACATGTATTACACACATTGGAAAACCCCCTTTCAAAATCCTGTGTTCGCCACTGCAAAGGGCGCTTATCATACTCCCTCTTTATTATCTACATACTCCTCCATCCCCTCCCATATAGCAAAAGCGCTTTCTGCTTCCTACCCCATCCTGCCATCGAAAATGATCCCAAGATGTGACTCTGAGCTGGATCCAGACTTAAGTAAGTGCTTTAAATTAGTTGCTCCTGGGCTAAACCATGTTGATTGCAGGGGAGTCATATTTCATTTGTTGCAAACAGTATTAGAGTTGAGAGGTGATGTTTCCTATCACAAGTCTAAATAACAGTGTAAAGGTAAAGCTGGTCAGTATCTGTGTGCAGTAAGCAATTTAAAGATATATCCCTGCATGCAAAGAATACAATTAACTTGCCTCCCCCTGAAATCAACATGGTTTAGGCCAGTGGAAGATTGGATATAAATATGTAAAACATATAGTATGTAATAGTGTAGTATAGTGCTGGCACTAACACCATGTACAAAGCAAGTCACACAAATTTGAAGATGACAATCACAATAAGATGGAACTCCCAAGCAATGATGGTCTAAAAAGCTGGCACAATACACCGTCCCCTCTCAATGTGTATATATTAGTATAGATATTCTCAAAGGCAATATTAGACAAGACCTCTAAATCGCATGTGGCCCCAGAAACGATCTTCAGGGGACACAAAAACCTCTCATATGAAAATGAATTGTAGAAGAGATAATCACAATGAGGTAGATCTTCAAAATAAGTAATAATATAGGAAGTTTCAAATAATGAATGTCTAATGTGTCAGAACGTTCATATGACAACAGTCACAATCCTCCACAGCTACACCATATGTCAATAGAATGGGATAAGGTAATTTGTCATTAGTCCCAAAAACACAGTGAATAGGGAGATATACGTTCTTTATGTTGTATCAATGCAGGACCACCATGTCTCTCCACGAGCCACTGTCAAATAGAGGAAACAGTTTACTCACAGCTCTGTAGTTATATTACATGAGGATGTCGGCAGCGGTATAGGCAGTAGTATTATTAATGCTACTAACAAAGCAGAAGCAATTGATGGAGAGGAGGGCGCTATGTAAACTGTCTCCTTAACTGTTAAGGGTCTGCTCTAGTGCAGGGGGAGGTGCTTGATGATCTCAGCTTCCTGCTCATAGTTATACTGCCCCAGAGGAACCCCATTCTTGCTGTCATTAGGAGTCTGTACAGCCCTCACAGAGTGTGTACATATAGTGAGTATACAGAGTATGCAGAAGCTTCTTAGGTGCGGATATTAGTAAATGACCTACTACGCATGCAGATCTGTCCGTACCTAGCTCATTCATATCTGTGAATATGGTCCTATGTCTTTAATTCAGGGTTGCCTACTTTTCATTGCTTCCATTCAGGAGATCCTGAAGGGAAGAGATAGATGCCTTACAAGGGGTTGGGCTTGATTACATGATTTATGCAAATTGTGTCCTGAAGCCCCGCCCCTAAATTGCATCAAGTCCCAGCCAGTCCCTAGCAACAATAGGAAAACTAGTGTTGCTAGGCAGGGGGTGGGACTTGAGACTGAATTAAATGAAACCACAGCCTCAATTCCTGCGGGAGATTTGCAGGCTCTCACGGGATACTGGGGGAACTGCCTGAATTTCAGGAGTCTCCCGGATATTCCACGAGAGTCAGCAACCCTGCTTTGATTGAGGTTGTGCCCAGTAATATACCACTAGGTAGAACTGCTGATGCAACTATGATATGAGGGATGGACTACAGTTTTCTTAATAACTCAGTTAAACAAGTGAACATTCCCAAGATAGCAGCCCACCCCCATGTTGTTGTTTCAGCACATATGTGCTACATAAGATAACTGAAGGATTGTTTAGGTGTGTTGAAGGGACTGTCAGGTCTAACAAACATCAACAACCTTGGTTATATAACAAATCTACCAATCACTCCATCTGTGGGGATACCAGGGCAGACTCTCTTGTGATCATAGTTATCACATCAAGCTCTGCTTTTCATTGTGACCACCATGGATGAATAGCTTGTATTTTAGCTCCTTAAATTATCTGGATTTAGCATTGTAAGCTAGTCACAAGAAAAGCCTTAAATGGTGTAGGGTTATCAGAAAAAGTCAAGAGGCATGACTGTATACACTAATATAATTTGGAGGTTCACTGGATGCAGCAGAACAGAGGTGCCACATATATCTACAGTGTCAGTTTCTGCATCTGGAATACTGCAAACAAAATCATTTCTATTGAGAAATAGCATAAGCATGATGGTAGTCAGTGCCTAATGATATTAAAATCCGAACCTCGCCAATTAAGCCAAATAAAACTTGTTTTTAATCTGCCAATGTTTTAGACTACAAATATCAAATATGTTTTGTCATTCCATGCTTGTGTGCACACATAAGTTCTTTTTTACTACTTACATATGTAAGGAAAAATGCTCTAACTCACTGTTAATTTCTAGCCTGCTGCTGACCATGAGAGACTGTAAATTGAAATTTACTAAATATATGCGCCCTAATTATTTTACACTGGATGAAACGGGCTGCTTTTTTGACAGGCAAAAATATGTTTGTTTCAATGTTTCTACTACATTTTCTAAATAAACTCAGTTACTTAAATCGTGATATCTATTCCACTATGCAATGTAAAACATGTCACAATTGTGGTACAGGAAATAACAAATCATAACATAAACAGCCATGATCTTGTTAAGGTCATAATAAGTTATTTTCCTGATTCCTATCAAAGTCTGTGCAAGTTCTATCACATTACAAGCACATAGTATTTGACTTTTTTGCTTAATTGTTTTGGATTCTCGTTTAAACTGGAGCAAAGATAAATTTACAGACATATTTTCTACAAAGTTAAGACAGAAAAAAGCTTTTACACCCAATAAGTGTCGTCAATTATCATCTTTAAATCAAAACCTATTTAACTGAATTATCACAGGCAGATATAAATGAGTAGGTAGTAAAACGAGGTGCCAGGTACAAAAGATGCCCACATGTACAACTCTTTCAGAACCATTACTAGGAATCTGGAGGTGGATACTAAGTAAATGTAGAGGTACTAAGTAAATAGAGGTCCTAAATGAATAGAGGTTGCAGCATGTAAGGAATAGAGGAATACAGCAGACAAATAATATGGGTTACAGATGCCAGCAACAGACTCAAAAAAACAACTTATGCAATGAATATTCCAAGACTTGCACCATCTCTCCTCATTCCAACCATACCTCACCGCTAGTTGCTGCACAACAATGCCAGTACACAGGGTAATGGTTCTGCTGTTCTCCCCCCAAGTAGTTACAATTATATTTTTGCAACTTTACACATATAGCAGTTTTCAAGATTGTAACAACTTTACTTTCTGTTTTGTGCAATTGTATGTTTCAATGTGCACAGCAAATGTATTTGTTAACAGTAATCAAAAGATTGCATTTAGAGAAATGATCCTCTGAAAATGAATTTTCTTCCATGTAAATGGTACCTGATCTCTTCACACAGTGTCATCTGTGCAGAGTAGTGTGGACCCTGGGTAAATTGTAAAAAGTTGCCCACCAGAAGCCACCAAAACTACTTTGACTCAGGATTTTTAAAATGGGTAATTGGTGTTTGTACCTGCTTTTCATCCTTTTTCTTTTCCATTCACACTAAGCTTTAAACCCGAGTCTGTACTGGCAATAAGTGTGAGTCATCAATTTGTTAACTCATTTCCTTAATCCCCCCATTACATTTCTCTGTGAGACACAGGTTAAAAAAAAACCCGGGTCTCACTTTTCATGCTGGAGGCTACATGGGTCAGACCCAAAAATAACCCTCCAATTGTCTGACTCCCAGATCATTAGACCCAGGTAGAGGGGGGTGTAGGTTTCCGCTGCAAACAGCCCCTTTTTAAATCAATTGCTTTAGCTTTGCAGAGGCAAAGCAATCAATCCCTGGAACATCGAAGACAGTGCTGTGGCTAGTAAGTTTAAACTTAACCCCAACCCTTACCCCAACCCTCCCCTTCCATTATCCTTACCCTTTCTTCCCCACAGCCTGACCCTAAGACTCCCTTCCCTGTAGCCTAACCCTAAGGCTCCATTCCCCAAGGCCTATCTCTAAGACACCCATCCCCGCAGCCTAACACTAAGACTCCCCTCACTGATGCCTGACCCTAAGATTGTCCTTGCATGACCCTAACCCACCCCTTTCATTACCCTAACCCTCCCTTCCCCACAGCCTAACCCTAAAAGTCAGATGGGTCCGATGCGTCTGCACTTGCAAAAAATGAATGGGTAAGAATGCTGATAGGTATTCTTACTCATTCAAAAAAATTGTCTAAAATGGCTTTTAGACCGCATATACGCAATCTACGTATCGAAATGATACGCATATTACGTACAATAGCTACTACGCATGCGCAGTAGCTACTGTTCAGTAAATTACGGCCATCTATGGAAGACGGCCGTAGTTCTGGATACGGCCCAATGTACACAATAACTAGAATCTAACTGATTGCTCTTAGCAACATATTTTCTCTTTAGCTTAATTAAGGTCTAGATCAGGGGTTCTCAATCAGTGGTACTAATAATGTCTGTTGCTACTCAGGGCAACTGGGCAAGCTGGCCAGGAGGTGGCAGAGGTCATATTAGATAAAGTATCTAGAGGGCTGAAAGGATTATATTGAAAATATACTTTAAAACTACTGCAAAAAATGTATGGAAACATACATAAGTATCTACATGATCTGCAAATGGTATTGACTTGATTCCATATATGGTGTTTTTAGTTATTGATTTTTCAGTCCTTTGCTTCCAAATATTATTAAGGCATTTGCAATCAATTACCCACAATTTTACAAATTGTTATAAGAAACATCTGGGGCCAGATTTACTAAGCTGCGGTTTTGGCAAAGTGGAGATGTTGCCCATAGCAACCAATCAGATTCTAGCTCTCACTTTCCAATTACATACTAGGGAATGTCGGCTAAAATCTGATTGGTTGCTATGGGCAACATCTCCACTTTTTCAAACCCACAGCTAAGTAAATCTGGCCCCTGGGGTCTATTTACTTTCCACCTTAAGAGTTCTCAATCCTTATGATCCGTATCCAGATTTCCATTACTTCTGCACTTTGGGCCTGATTCAGAGATACGATTTCCACGGCACTTAGGAGCGTATATTTAGGATCTTAGAAAATTCGCAAAACTGCGCATGCGTATTAATAGTGCAACGCCATGTACGTAGCGGTTAGGAGCGTAAATTCGCTAAGATCGCAAGTGTGAATCGATCGCAAACACTTAAGATCTTAAGTGCTGCGAATCTTTAAGATCTTAAGGATTTGCAGGGAAATGAGGGAAAGTGGGCGCGGGCTGACACTTGGGATCTTAAATATACGCTACTACGTCACTTAAGATCTCAACTGCCAGCGCAGAGTTAGGGCTAGTCAATGGTGGTCTAAGTTTAAGATCCACCGCTGTTTGCAAGGGGAGTGACTCTTTATGCAGTGGGCTGGAACCTGCTAAGATCTTAACATAAGATGCGTATATTTGCGATCTTTTCGCAATCGCATCTCTGAATCAGCCCCTTTGAGCTCAGAGCACAGCAGAAGCAGAGATCCAATGCCAGATTCCCGCTATCTCCCTCCCACCTAACATACCTGGCATACACATCCTGCCCTTCCATTACAAAGACTTCCCGAGGATCCAGATCCATGCTTGAAGTCGGCTGGCATGCACGCGCAGTCACAATTTGTAAGTCTGGATCTGATCCTTTAATTGTAAACCATATAATGCCTATAATGAACAAGAACTCTACTTCTCAAAATATTCAAATTCTATTCTCTTACATTAAATTCTACATTTTAATCCTGCCAATTTCACCACTTATACATTGTATTTGTGTCACTATGGGGAGCTGTTAAATGATTCTATAAGCACCTAGGCTATTTATTTTATTTGACCATGTTACAAGACGACTGGTTTATCATTTTAGAATGACATCTAGAGCCGGTCCTCTGTCATCCACGCAGTTTTCCATTTCCGCAGTCAATACAGGAACGGTGATAAGCTTTTGTGGTGTACAGTATAGCAGCTATGTGAGGCACATACAAGCATTGATACCCATCTGCTGTACAGTGATGTGAGGCAAGCTGTACTCTTCCTTTCAGTCATTATCATAAATACATTAGACCTTTAAATGACCGCTCAGCTGGGCCAACATAGTTATGAGGAGATCATACAGCCATTAATTTAAATGAAACAGGAACGCTTTCAAATTAAAGACCATGCTGAATGAAGACTCTTGTCGCTAATCTTGATTTGGTGGAAAAGATATTTACATTGGGGCAGAAAATTAGGTTATGTTTCACTGCAAAGGAATAAGTCAGTCAGCCTATTATCCATTATAGCCTATGGCGTGTATTTATTTAGACAAGTGGATAATAAATGTCCAGATGGCCGCCATTTGCAGCTTGAGGTGTTTGAGTAAGTCCTATCTAAGGTGTTAATGTACCGTGCCACTTAATATGCAGCCATTCTGTCTACACTGACACACCACATAGTTCCCCCTTTCAAGAAAAAAATAGCATAAATGACAGTTGAATTCTTTTCATGATCAAATAATTGACAGAATCATAAACTGCTAAGTACATGGAGTAATAAGCAGAGTGACTTTCTAGTTGCCCAGAACCCCCAACCAGAACCCCTGCCCCTCCCCCAGTCGGCTGTATTCTTGATGGTGGCAGGTCATTCTAAGAACAACCACATTGATGAAGCAGTCCCAACTGTTGTGACTGTCTGTCCCAATCATCGACTTTCAGGACAGCAGAAAGATGCCTTGTTGCTTCCCTCTGCTCTTGCTCATGAATGGGAGCTGCATGTACCCAGCATGGTAGATCACCCAGCATGAGAAGGGAATAGGAAGGGGCTAGTGAGGGGGCTAGGCACTCTAATTGTATGCTGGTCTTGCACACTCGTTAACCCTCCCCCCATACGAATCATGTATTTGCCCTACATCAGGTTTATACAAAGTCCTCTAGGATTGTGTATTAACTGTGTCAGACACATTTTGATCATGGAAATTAACATCATTATAATATGTGAATTTTATAATGTTCTACCCTCACGTCTAAAATCTCTGCGATACAGGAGATTGAGAGGATCCCCACTGCCTTGTTTACACATATCTCTTTCTGTGTTATTCCATGAATGTAAGTCTGTCATACAACATTTACCTCTCTCCATGTTTCCATTATACTGTACAGCAGCAGTGCATGCCCTCCCCCAGATGCCAGCAGAAGGACACACACAACAACATCTGCTCCACTCTAGTGCCTCTATCAATAATTCAGGGGGCGCAGGGAAGGGGCAGCTGATCCAGGACAACCCTGCAGCCCCCCCAGACACGGGGCATCTCGTATAGGCAGCATGAGAAATAACAAGGCAAAGCCCTCATAAGCCCTGTCATGAAAGACAGCGCATTGGAAACATGAGCTGCTACTGTCTGTTAAACGGGATTACATGCAAGATCCAGATCACTACAGACAGGCATGCCCGAATGTAATCACAAAATATGAAAAATAGGCACACAAGCCAGCTCTAAAATTGTGCACTTGTCCATGGATCCCTCCCTTTTACAAGCATTTCTGTCTCTAAAAATCCTTTTAACTGTCAGGGTGTCAGATTATTTCTACACAGCCTCATATAAATAGCACTTACTCTGTGATGGTGATCATTGCTGGTGCAGGATGCGTTGAGGGATTTAAATCCCATGCTTTGAAATCAGCATGGTCCACTATTCCATGTCACACTATGGAGAAATAAGAAGATCACACAAATCCCTTTCTTGTTTTGCACACCCCCGGAGCTGGAGGCGGTGCCCAGATCACTGCCCAGCTCTTAAAGGGCCAGCACGTCAGGATCCACACACTGTTTATCACAAGCATCATCCTTTAATCTGCAAGACAGATTTATTATGAGTGACTGAGAGAGGGCTGCTACAGTTGAGGTCAAATAAATATTGCTTTAGTAGGATCTGTGAGTCAGTAAGCGATTTTCTATAAGAATGTTATGACTTGTAATCTCTTAAAAGCAGTGCTAAAATTATGTCACAGTTATCCATAAACCAGGTTCGAACTCACAAATTTTTCAGGTTTTAAAGATATGTTCTTGAAAATGTCTTACATTTTGAATGCAATTTTTTACAACAATTGTCAACTTTTTTTGTGTAGCATTACTTACCATATAATCATATCAAGTACCATTTTGCACAATATGTCATTTTTCTTTCTTTTTTTTTTTTTGAGGTATATTTTCTACATATTCCATTCAACCCCCAATTTTTTTAAAATCAAATATGATGTCTGCCATTTGGTAACGCACCTGATTAAAGTACAAGTATGTGTACATGTGTTTATCATTTATTGTATTTCCCCATTTATAAGATGCACCTTTTTTTAGACAAAAAATGGGTCTAAAAATCGGGTGCGTCTTATACAGGGGATGCAACACTGAACTTACCTTTGCTGTCCCTCCGGTGGTCCCTCTGGTGGTGTCAGGCTCTCTCCCCAGCAGCTGTGACTCCAGCTGTTTCCCTCACGTCGCGCACTGCACAAAGACGTTGCGTGACCTAAGGGAGGGAGACAGCCGGAGTCACAGCTGTGGGGGAGAGAGACTGACACCACCGGAGGGACAGCAAAGGTAAGTTCAATGTTGCATCCCCTGATCCCCTGTA
>WWET01000447.1:691433-701535 GCA_011038615.1 Limnodynastes dumerilii | reverse complement strand
CTAGTGAATAGTTTTGATAAGTTGACTGACTGGTTGAGCTGGGATTTGAACCATGGACCTGCTACACCAAAGGTTGGTGTTCTGCTGCAATGCCATATGCAGCTCTCTGTGTTAAAGTGGTATCTTTAGGTCCCATAAACCATAGTCACATGGCTACTCAATACAAAGTAGTTCTCAGAACCTATTCATGACCTGCATAAAAAGTCTAACTAGCTGAAATAGGATATGAACCAGAGAGCTGCTGCACTGATTGTGCCAGCCTAGTGAATAGATTTGATAAGTTGAACGACTGGCTGAGCTGGGATTTGAACCGGTGGCCTGCTGCACCAAAAGTGGGCGCAATGCTGTGATACCATACGTGGCTTCTCAAGGGGAATGGGTATCTTTAGGTCCCATAAACCATAGTCACTCAATACAAAGTAGTTGGCAGAACCTATTCATGGCCTGCAGAAATAGTGTGACTAGCTAAGCACCAGAGAGCTGCTGCACTGAAAGTGCCAGCCTAGTGAATAGGTTTGATAGGTTAACTGGCTGAGCTGGGATTTGAACCAGTGACCTGCTGCACCAAGGTGAGTTCTCTGCTGTACCAAGGTGGGTGTTCTGCTGGGATGCCATACATGGCTTCTTGTTGCAAAAAGGTATCTTTAGGTCCCATAAACCATAGTCACATGGCTACTCAATACAAAGTAGTTGGCAGAACCTATTCATGGCCTGCATAAAAAGTCTAACTAGCTGAAATAGGATATGGACCAAAGAGCTGCTGCACTGATTGTGCCAGCCTAGTGAATAGGTTTAATAAGTTGAATGGCTGGCTGAGCTGGGATTTGAACCAGTGACATGCTGCACCAAAGGTGGGTGCTATGTGGTGATGCCATATGTGGCTTTTCATGTTGAAAAGTTATCTTTAGGTCCCATAAACCATAGTCACATGGCTAGTCAATACAAAGTAGTTGGCAGAACCTATTCATGGCCTGCAGAAAGAGTTTGACTAGCTAAGCTATGAACCAGAGAGCTGCTGCACTGAATGTTCCAGCCTTGTGAATAGGTTTGATAACTTAACTGGCTGAGCTGGGATTTGAACCAGTGACCTGCTGTACCAAAGGTGGTTGTGCTGTTGAGATGCCATACGTGGCTTCTCATGGTGAAAAGGTATCTTTAGGTCCCATAAACCATAGTCACATGGCTACTCAATACAAAGTAGTTGGCAGAACCTATTCATGGCCTGCAGAAAAAGGTTGACTAGCTGAGCTATGGACCAGAGAGCTGCTGCACTGAATGTGCCAGCCTTGTGAATAGGTTTGATAAATTAACTGGCAGGCTGAACTAGGATTTGAACCAGTGACCTGCTGCACCACAGGTGGGTGAGCTGCTGAGATGCCATATGTTGCTTCTCATGGTGAAAAGGTATCTTTAGGTTTCATAAACCATAGTCACATGGCTACTCAATACAAAGTAGTTGGCAGAACCTATTTATGGCCTGCAGAAAAAGATTCACTAGCTGAAAAGGGATATGAACCAGAGACCTGCTGCACTGAGTGTGCCAGCCTAGTGAATAGGTTTAATAAGTTGACTGGCTGGCTGAGCTGGGATTTTAACCAGTGACCTGCTGCACCAAAGGTGGGTGCTTTGCTGTGATGGCAGAACCTATTCATGGCCTGCAGAAAAAGTTTGTCTAGCTGAAAAGGGATATGAACCAGAGACCTGCTGCACTGAGTGTGCCAGCCTAGTGAATAGGTTTAATAAGTTGACTGGCTGGCTGAGTTGGGATTTTAACCAGAGACCTGCTGCACCAAAGGTGGGTGCTCTGCGGTGATGCCATACGTGGCTTCTCATGGTGAACAGGTATCTTTAGGTCCCATAAACCACAGTCACATGGCTACTAAATACAAAGTAGTTGGCAGAACCTATTCATGGCCTGCAGAAAAAGTTTGACTAGCTAAGCTATGAAACAGAGAGCTGCTGCACTGAATGTGCAAGCCTTGTGAATAGGATTAATAAGTTAACTGGCTGGCTAGTCACATGGCTACTCAATACAAAGTAGTTGGCAGACCCTATTCAAGGCCTGCAGAAAAAGTTTGACTAGCTGAAATGGGATATGAACCATACAACTGCTGCACTGAATGTGCCAGCCTAGTGAATAGGTTTGATAAGTTGACTGGCTGGCTGAGCTGGGATTTAAACTGGTGACCTGCTGCACCAAAGGTGGGTGCTCTGCTGTGATGCCATACATAGGTTTTCATGCTGAAAGGGTATCTTTAGGTCCCATAAACCATAGTCACATGGCTAGTCAATACAAAGTAGTTGGCAGAACCTATTCATGGCATGCAGAAAAAGTTTGACTAGCTGAAATGGACAATGAACCAGAGAGCTGGTGCACTGAATGTGCAAGCCTAGTGAATAGGTTTGATAAGTTGACCAGCTGGCTGAGCTGGAATTTGAACCAGTGACCTGCTGCACCAAAGATGGGTGTGCTGCTTTGATGCCATACATGGATTTTCATTTTGCAAATGTATCTTTAGGTCCCATAAACCATAGTCACATATCTACTCAATACAAAGTAGTTGGCAGAACCTATTCATGGCCTGCAGAAAAAGTTTGACTAGCTGAGCTATGAACCAGAGAGCTGCTGCACTGAATGTGCAAGCCTCAAAGTAGTTGGCAGAACCTATTCATGGCCTGCAGAAAAAGTTTGACTAGCTGAAATGGGATATGAACCAGAGAGCTGCTGCACTGAATGTGCCAGCATAGTGAATAGTTTGATACACTGATTGGCTGGCTGAGCTGGGATTTGAACTGGTGACCTGTTGCAACAAAGGTGGGTGCTCTGCGGTGATGCCATACGCGGCTTCTCATGATGAAAAGATATCTTTAAGTACCATAAACCATAGTCACATGGCTACTCAATACAAAGTAGTTGGCAGACCTACGGCCTGCAGAAAAAGTTTGACTAGCTGAGCTATGAACCAGAAAGCTGCTGCACTGAATGTGCCAGCCTAGTAAATAGGTTTGATAAGTTAACAGACTGGCTGAGCTGGGATTTGAACCAGTGTCCTGCTGCACCAGAGGTGGGTGCTCTGCGTTGATGTCATATGTATCTTCTCATGGTGAAATGGTATCTTTAGGTCCCATAAACCATAGTCACATCGCTACTCAATACAAAGTAGTTGCAGAACCTATTCATGGCCTGCAGAAAAAGTTTGACTAGCTGAAATGGGTGACGAACCAGAGAGCAGCAGCACTGAATGTGCCAGCCTAGTGAATAAGTTTGATAAGCTGACCGGCTGGCTGAACTGGGATTTGAACCAGTGACCTGCTGTACCAAAGGTGGATGCTCTGCTGTGATGCCATATGTGGCTACTCATGTTGAAAAGGTATCTTTAGGTCCCATAAACCATAGTCACATGGCTACTCAATACAAAGTAGTTTTCAGAACGTATTCATGGCCTGCAGAAAAAGTTTGACTAGCTGAAACGGGTGATGAACCAGAGAGCAGCTGCACTGAACAGGTTTGATAAGTTAACCGGCTGGCGGAGCTGGGATTCGAACCAGTGACCTGCTGCACCAAAGGTGGGTGCTCTGCTGTGATGACATACGTAACTTTTCATGTTATAAAGGTATCTTTAGGTCCCATAAACCATAGTCACATGGCTACTCAATACAAAGTAGTTTTCAGAACCTATTCATGGCCTGCAGAAAAAGTTTGACTAGCTGAAATAGGGGATGAACCAAAGAGGTGCTGCACTGAATGTGCTAGCCTAGTGAATAGGTTTGATAAGTCGACTCGCTGGCTGAGCTGGGATTTAAACCAGTGATGTGCTGCAGCAAAGATTGGTGCTCTGCAGTGATGCCATACGTAGCTTTTCATGTTGAAAAGGTATCTTTAGGTCCCATAAACCATAGTCACATGGCTACTCAATACAAGGCAGTTGCCAGAACCTATTCATGGCCTGCAGAAAAAGTTTGACTAGCTGAAATAAGTGATGAACCAGAGAGCTGCTGCACTGAATAGGTTTGATAAGTTAACTGGCTGAGCTAGGATTTGAACTGGTGACTGCTGCACCAAAGGAGTGTGTTCGTCTGTGATGCCATATGTGGCTTCTCATGGAAAAAAAAGTATCTTTAGGTCCCATAAACCATAGTCACATGGCTACTTAATATAAAGTAGTTGGCAGAACCTATTCATGGCCTGCAGAAATAATTTGACTGGCTGAGATATGAACCAGCAAGCTGCTGCACTGAATGTGCCAGCCTAGTGAATAGATTTGATAAGTTGACTGACTGGCTGAGCCAGGATTTGAATTGGTGACCTGCTGCACTAAAGGTGGGTGTGCTGCTGTGATGCCATACGTGGCTTCTCATGATGAAAAGGTATCTTTAGGTCACATATACTATAGTCACATGGCTACTCAATACAAAGTAGTTGGCAGATCCTATTCATGGCCTGCAGAAAAAGTTTGACTAGCTGAAATGGGATATGAACCAGAGAGCTGCTGCACAGAATGTGCCAGCCTATTGAATAGGTTTGATAAGTTAACTGGCTGGCTTAGCTGGGATTTGAACCGGTGACCTGCTGCCCCAAAGGTATGTGCTCTGCTGTGATGCCATACGTGGCTTTTCATGCTGAAAACGTATCTTTCGGTCCCATAAACCATATGCACATGGCTACTCAATACAAAGTAGTTGACAGAACCTATTCATGGCCTGCAGAAAAAGTTTGACTAGCTTAAATGCATGATGAACCAGAGAGCTGCTGCACTGAAAGTGCCAGCCTATTGAATGGATTTGATAAGTTGACTGGCTGAGCTGGGATTTGAACTGGTGACTTGCTGCACCAAATGTGGGTGCTCTGCTGTGATGCCATATATAGTTTTTCATGTTGAAAGGGTATCTTTAGGTCCTATAAACCATAGTCACATGGCTACTCAATACAGTAGTTGGCAGAACCTATTCATGGCCTGCAGAAAAAGTTGGTCTAGCTGAAATGGTATATGAACCAGAGAGCTGCTGCACTGAATGTGCCAGCCTAGTGAATAGGTTTGATAACTTGACTGGCTGGCTGAGCTGAGCTTTGAACAGGTGACCTGCTGCACGAAAAGTGGGTGCTTTGTGGTGATGCCATATGTGACTTTTCATGTTGAAAAGGTATCTTTAGGTCTCATAAACCTATTCATGGCCTGCAGAAAAAGTTAAACAAGCTGAATTGGGTGATGAACCAGAGAGCTGCTGCTCTGAAGGCACTGGACTAGTGAATAGGTTTGATAAGTCGACTGGCTGGCTGAGCGGGGAATTGAACCAGTGACCTGCTGCACCAAAGGTGGGTGCTGTGCAGTAATGCCATACGTGGCTTTTCATGTTGAAAGTGTATATTTAGGTCCCATAAACCATAGTCACATGGCTACTAAATACAAAGTAGTTGGCAGAACCTATTCATGGCCTGCAGAAAAAGTTTGACTAGCTGAGCTATGAACCAGAGAGTTGCTGCACTGAATGTGCCAGCCTAGTGAATAGGTTTGATAAGTTGACTGGCTGGCTGAGCTGGGATTTGAACTAGTGACCTGCTGCACCAAAGGTGGGTGCTCTGCTGTGATGCCATACATGGCTTCTCATGGTAAAACTGTATCTTTAGGTCCCATAAACCATAGTCACATGGTTATTCAATACAAAGTAGTTGGCAGAACCTATTCATGGCCTTAAGAAAAAGTTTGACTAGCTGAAATGGGATATGAACCAGAGAGCTGCTGCACTGAATGTGCCAGCCTAGTGAATAGGTTTGATAAGTTGACTGGCTGGTTGAACTGGTATTTGAACCAGTGACCTGCTGTACCAAATGTGGGTGCTCTGTGGTGATGCCATATGTGGCTTTTCATGTTGAAAAGGTATCTTTAGGTCCCATAAACCATAGTCACACTCAATACAAAGTAGTTGGCAGAACCTATTTATGGCCTGCAGAAAAAGATTCACTAGCTGAAATGGGGTATGAACCCGATAGCTACTGCACTGAATGTGTCAGCCTAGTGAATAGGTTTGATAAGTTGACCAGCTGGCTGAGCTGGGATTTTAACCGGTGATCTGTTGCACCAAAGGTTGGTGTTCTGCAGTGATGCCATACGTGGCTTTTCATGCTGAAAGGGTATCTTTAGGTCCCATAAACCATAGTCACATGGCTACTCAATACAAAGTAGTTGGCAGAACCTATTCATGGCCTGCAGAAAAAGTTGGACTAGCCGAAATGGTGTATGAACCAGAGAGCTGCTGCACTGAATGTGCCAGCCTAGTGAATAGGTTTGATAACTTGACTGGCTGAGCTGGGATTTGAACATGTGACCTGCTGCACCAAAGGTGTGTGTTCTGTGGTGATGCCATACGTCACTTTTCATGTTGAAAAGGTATCTTTAGGTCCCATAAACCTATTCATGGCCTGCAGAAAAAGTTCAACTAGCTGAAATGGGTGATGAACCAGAGAGCTGCTGCTCTGAAGGTGCCAGCCTAGTGAATAGGTTTGACAAGTTGACCAGCTGGCTGAGCTGGGATTTGAACCAGTGACCTGCTGCACCAAAGGTGGGTGCTCTGTGGTGATGCCATACATGGCTTTTCATGTTAAAGGGGGTATCTTTAGGTCCCATAAACCATAGTCACATGGCTACTCAATACAAAGTAGTTGGCAGAACCTATTCATGGCCTGCAGAAAAAGTTTGACTAGCTGAGCTGGGATATGAACCAGTGAGCTGCTGCACTGAATGTGCCAGCTTAGGGAAGAGATTTGACCAGCTGACTGGCTTAGCTAGGACTTGAACCAGTAACCTGCTGCACCAAAGATGGGTGCTCTGCTGCAATGCCATATGTAGCTTCCCATGGTGAAGAGTTATCTTTAGGTCCCATAAACCATAGTCACGTGGCTACTCAATACAAAGTAGTTGACAGAACCTATTCATGGCCTTCAGATAAAGATCGACTAGCTGAGCTGGGATATGAACCAGTGAGTTGCTGCGCTGAATGTGCCAGCCTAGGAAAAAAAGTTTTGATCAGCTGACTGGCAGAGCTGGGCAGAACCCATTCATGGCCTGCAGGAAAAGTTTGACTAGCTGAGCTGGGATATGAACCAGAGAGCTGCTGCACAGAATGTGCCAGCCTATTGAATAGGTTTGATAAGTTAACTGGCTGGCTTAGCTGGGATTTGAGCTGGTGACTTGCTGCCCCAAAGGTATGTGCTCTGCTGTGATGCCATACGTGGCTTTTCATGCTGAAAATGTATCTTTAGGTCCCATAAACCATATGCACATGGCTACTCAATACAAAGTAGTTGACAGAACCTATTGTTGTAACCTGCTACACTGAAGGTGGGTGCCATGCCACTATGCCATATGTGGCCCCCTGTGGTGAAAGTATATCATTAGCTCCCATGTAACATAGTCACATAGCGACTCAAGGCAAATTAGTAGACAAAACCTATTCCTGGCCTGGGGAAAAGGTTTGATTGGATGATTGGCTGGCTGAGCTAAGATTTTAATTAGTAGCCTACTGCACTAAAGGTGGGTGATCTGCCTCTATGCCATATGCTTCTCCTCATTGTGAAAGGGTATCGTAGATCCCATGAACCATAGTCACATGGTAACTCAATGCAAAATAGGTTGCTGAACCTATTCCTGGCCTGTGGAAAATGTTTGATTGGCTGCTTGAGCTTGGACTTAAACTGGCAAACTGCTACACTGAAGGTGGGTGCTCTGCCTCTATGCCATATGTGGCTCCATGCATGGTAATTGTATCATAAGGTCCCATGAACCATAGTCACATGGCAACTCAATGCAAACTAGTAGACAAAACCTATTCCTGGGGAAAAGTTTTGACTGTCTGATTGGCTGGCTGGCTGAACTGGGCTTCAAGCCAGTGACTTAATGCCCTGAAGGTGAATGCTCTAACTCTATGCTATACATGACTCCCCATGAAGAGAGGGTATCTTTAGGTCTTATGAACTGTAATCACATGGCGACTCAAAACAAAGTAGTAGGTGGAACCTATTCCTGGCCTGGGAAAATGTTGGCTGGCTGAGCTGGGATTTTAACTGGTGAATTACTGCAACGAAAGCCGGTGCTCTGCCTCTATGCCATATGTGCCTCCCCATGGTGAAAGTTTATGTTTAGGTCCCATGAACCGTAGTCACATGGTGACTCAATGCAAAATAGTTTGCTGAACCTATTCCTGGCCTGGGGAAAACATTTGACTGGCTGCTTGAACTTAAACTAGTAATTTGCTACACTGAATGTGGATGTTCTGTCTCTATGCCATATGCGGCTCCCTGCAGTGCAAGTGTATCATAAAGTCCCATGGCGACTCAATGCAAACTAGTAGACGAAACCTATTCCTGGTGAAGAGGTTTGATTGGATGGCTGAGCTAAGATTTGAACCAGTGGCCTACTGCATCAAAGGAGGGTGATCTGCCGTTATGCCATATGCAACTCCTCATGGTGGGAGGGTATCTTTACATCCCATGAAACGTAGTCACATGGCGACAATGCAAAGTAGTAGTTGGAACCTATTCCCGGCCTGGGGAAAAGGTTTGTCAAGCAAAGCAGCTGAGTGGCTGGCTGAGCCTAGACTTGGGCGGTGGGAACTAGTTAAATGAGGGTGGGAGGGCAGGCTAGGCGGCCATATGCACCTGTGCGAGCGTATGCCCCCTTCCTTACGCCGGCTGAAGTTAGGGTAGCCTTCAGCCGGTGTAAGGAAGGGGCCATACGCCCGCACAGGGGGAGTGCCAGGGTAAGTGAACGATGATACGCTGTGCTTTAGTAAGCACAGCGCATCGGCGTAGGTCTGGATCAGGCCCTATGTGAGTAACCAGATGACATTCTGATAGCTAGTTTGTCTGGATGGCATTTTGTACTAACGCACAGCGTATCGGCATGCACTCCCCACGACACTCCCCCTGTGGCTGGCGTAATTACACACTGTTACTAAACAGTTGCTAAAGGCTACCCTAACTTCAGCCGGCGTAACAGAGTGTAAATACGCCGGCCACAGCAGCATAATAAGCATAATAGGCCTAACCTGCCCTCCTTCCCTCGTTTACTTACCTTCCCCCGCGTTCCTTCCGTAACTGTTGCGTAGTTACAGGGAGGAACGCCCCCTCGCCGTAACTACGCAACAATTAGGGATGCCCGATCCTTAGGAACGGGTTTCCCTAACTACGCCGGGCAACATCTGCCCGGCGCATGCGCAGATCGGCAAAAATGGCGTTACTCTGGATCAGGCCCTTTAACCATAAGTTTTTCCAGGATATTTACTGCATAATATCTGGTTTGCATCTAGAACTATGCACAACTTTATAGCGTTCTAATTATCCCTTGAGAGGCGTCGCTTTTGTTTTGGATTCAGTGTCAGCAGAATCAGGGCTGCTGGAGGTTTGTAGGTATTTTAGGGCCGCAGACAGGGGTTTGATTAGGTTATGGATAATTATGGGCTTCAACAATAATGATGCAAAACAGGAAATGAAGATAAATATCTATTACTAATATTAGACCCTCAGTTATGTAATATAAAATCATTGCAATATGTGAAAGGAACAGGAGGCAAAAGGGAAATATAGCGTGTGTGGTACCTGTTGAAGTTGATTGGGTATAGGATAACTTCTCTCGGGGACTGGCCTTCCCACCGAACAGTATAGGCTTCCTGTAGCATCACCACTGGCTGATACTGTTGATATGGGGCTCCCTTATTCACACCCACAAGCCTCAGGGGATGGGAAGGATATGCAGCCCTGGCAACCAATATAGTGAGGTTTTCAGGGCGTCTGGCCTGGATATATAGCTGTAGGGAGAGATGGCAGAAATAATGGTTTGAGTGAAGGCAATCAATCCAAAACATGAGGTTTCTATAAATATTTTACTCTAATATTTTCCTTAAATAAAAGTTCAGTGTGGTGCAGACCCACTGATCACGGGCCAACCTAAATAATGAAACACTATTAGAAGAAAAAGAATGAACCCATATTGTTTTTTTCCTTAGTAAATTTCATGGAAAACAGGCAGGGAGCAAGTTCATGCTGAAGAATGTGTTTACAGCGCAGAATGAAAACTCTATTTCCCCGACACGGCACATAGCTTGCAGC
>WWET01000447.1:636544-646953 GCA_011038615.1 Limnodynastes dumerilii | reverse complement strand
AGAGAGAGAGAGAGAGAGAGAGAGAGAGAGAGAGAGAATGAACAAATGAAAATAGCAGGTAATCGGTTCAAAAGTTAGTTTTACAATTTTCTGTTGATGTGACCCATGGACTATGCTGTTAGGTTGTCACATTAACTAAAGTAAATGTTGCCCTTATCAACAATGCATTCTTATCTGCCCCTTTATACAAAGTCGTACAAATTAGAGCTGGAAATAACTTAATAGAATGCAACCTGTTAGTAATGAAAGTATGCAGTAAGACATAGCAATAATTATTGCCTGAAGTTAAAAGTCTGTGGACATAATAGCCCCGGCAGTGTGGCACATCTTGTGTGGTAGTAACATTGGATCCGTGCCCAGGACCATTCCATGTGGAATACTGACATACATAAGGGCTTAATATACAATGAAAATGCTTATTCCCATCCACCATGCGTAACTTGTAAGCATGGGGAGTGGGCCCGGCTCCAGCGCGGGGAACTCTGTATGTAATGCAGCATTAGCCAGCTGTGTTCCATACGGCGTTTCTATGTACTGCGCATAAGGAAATAGCCTCTCTCTTTATTAAGTGTGGATCCAGACCATTGTTTAAGGATTACTTTCATTCTCAGACAGAGCTCTAAAGCAACATATTGATATATTAATAAACGAAACATTCCAAGCCTTATCTTGCTAATGGTGCTATATGTCTATGTGTGGCTTACATTGTGCCAACCTGATGTTAAGTTCATTTTAATACATTACATGCAGAAGAGTCTGGATTCTCATGGCATGGGTTCACGTACTTCTGGAGTTGTTGAATCAGGATTCTGTTCCATGTTCATGTTATAGCATCACACACTATCCTACTGTATCCCTCAGATCTGTTTATCACACATTCAGGCTGTGAATCCACCAAATCCCAAGCACTTACCAAGCAGAATAAACGCGTTTGCATTGTTTAATCCAGGAGCATAGCTGTCCCTTTGTTGGATTCGCTGTTGACTATAAATATTCCCTTTAATTCCTAAATCCATGAACTTCTGAGTGTATTTCAGATGCCTATATTATACACATGATTAGCCACACTAACTGTTATATATATACAGTACAGCACTGTGGTTATTTTATCTAATACAATGCTCATTCAGGCTAGTTATGGGACATTATGGAATATTGGCAGGGGAATAAACAGAGATCAAGCTATTATAAAACAACAAGCAATTTAGAACAAGGTGATCTCATTTTCCACTTTCACTTTATTAGACTTACTCTGACACATCCTGGCTATTGCTAAGCAGCCAGATGCTCTTCTGTGAGAGTCAGTGACTCTCGGTTCAGCTGTTGCTAGGAAGCTGGGAAGCAGCTTATTGGACACAATTTCTATCTTTCCCAATGAGGGAATTTTCTTACAAATATATATATCTATATATTTTACTAAGCTTAACTTAAAACACTGGGCTTATATTAAATATTTGTTGTATGCAGAAGGCCGTATACCTTCGGCAATATGAAAAAGTAATGAAATAAAATCTTCTGGAATTGTGCACACATGCAATGCTCCTGCCAGAGGTGGAGCGGTCAGGAGGCATGCTGGCACAATACACTCAAATAGCAAGGGCCTTTTTCTGTGTATCCTAGTCCATTTGCCTCTTCCTGACAGTTGGCTGTATGCTGTTTACTCCTAGTCTACCGTGGACTGTACTTTTCTCTTGACCTCCACAGTTTCTCACTTTGCGGTTCTGTGATAAACTTTTATTACCTGAGCTTAAATTCTTGGGGAATGCAAGTATCAGCGAGAATAGTAATCTCTAAGGGAAAGGCAGCTTGCTACAGGTGCTCACATTGGTGGAAGCTGCAGGGCCAACCAGGGGGGAACTGATGGAACTGGAGAGAGAGGGGGGCCCACTGATACTCACTTCAAATCTTCAGCAACAGGCATTGGCGGCAGGAGTCAAACAAATCATTGTCACCAGTCTTCCTGCTGCTGAAAAGACGTACAAGGCTGCACAGCAGGTCTGCAGTGTTCCACCTATATGTGATGTCACATAGGGATGGAGGGCTGATTCAGAGATGCGATTTTATATTTTATAGGTGCGTATATTTAGGATCTTAGAAAATTTGTATCAATGCGCATGCGTAGTAATAGTGCAACGCCGTCTACGTAGAGGTTAGGATCTTAAATTCGCTAAGCGCGGACCTGTGAATCGATCGCAAGCACTTAAGATTTTAAGTGCTGCGGAAGTTTAAGATCTGAAGGATTTGCATGGAAATGGGCGGGGGGAGGCAGGGAGATGAGGGAAAGTGGGCGCGGGCTGACACTTAGGATCTTAAATAACCGCAACTACTTCCCTTAAGATCTCAAATGACAGCGCAGAGTTAGGGTTGCTCAATGGTGGTCTAACTTTAAGATCCGCCGCTGTTTGCAAGGGGAGTGACTATTTAAACAGTGGGCTGTAACCTGCTAAGATCTGAACTTAGTTGCGTATATTTGCGATCTTTTCGCAGTCGCATCTGTGAATCACCCCCGGAGTGCCTTGCCCTGGGTCCTAGCCCAAAATTTCTGGTGGCAGCAATGGAAGGCTGTAACAAGCCAGTAATAATCCAGAACTATTCAGCTTAACAGGCTTCTTGTTATCAGTAATGTCACCATAAATAAGCTGTGAACATGAGGTCATTGTCAGGTGAGTAGTTATATGAGTCTTGCTGTAGTAAATTATCTTTGTTTATCCTGTAGCCTTTCCTTGTTTCTGCAGAATGGATCAGCAAATGGCAGCCTGTACAAGAGAGAGTTCAACGAGTCCTTTGAAGAGGCTCCATTGTACATCCCCATGCTTACCTACATGGGATATGGAATTCTCATCTTATTTGGATACTTACGTGATTTTATGAGAGCATGCGGACTAGAAAAATGTCACATGGCTGAGGAAAGGGAAGAGCAAAAAGTAAGAACTATATATTTCATGTTATATATTACATATTATTACATTATATATTGTTATGTTGGTTGCCATTTAGACAAAAAATAAATTAATGCCATTCATAACCGTGACAAGTTATAAAATATGATTATTTAATTATACTGTGACAGAATAGAGAGTGGTTATTAGCACTAGAAGTTACTGTTTGAGGTTTCAGGTGATAGTGTAATGGTTCTCAAAGAGTTTTTTTGTTAGGAGCAGACTGGATGACAAGCACCAAGCACCAAGTCCGTTTGGGTCTTATTAAAGACTCTCTGTATTTTATTCATAAACATATCAAACCGTTTTGGGCAACAGGCCATGCTGGCACATGTAATGTCCCAAAAACTAATTCTATTATTCTGTTTCCATTCACCTTACCCTACTACACAACCCATAGCAGGAAGAGTCTAAAAGACCGCATATACGCAATCTACATATTGGAACGATATGCAGATTACGAGCAATAGCTACTACGCATGCGCAGTAGCTATTGTTCAGTGAATTACGTCCATCTATGGAAGACAGACGTAGTTCTGGATCTGGCCCTTAGTCCCTAAACAAAACACTGAATTTAGGTACTTAACGGTACTTATGAGTGCCATAGGGCTACCTTATCTTATCGCGCGCGGACCTTGCCTTTCCTTCTGCCTTCCCCGGCTAATCTAAATTCCTCCAACTTCTACCTAAAGATTCCCCGAGGCGGCATTAGGCCGCCTCTTTCTAACTAAACTACGCCAACTTAACTGACACGTAGATTGCGTAAATAATTAGTAGTAAATAACTGTGTAGTAGGTCATTTCAGAAATATATGCACCTAAGAAGCAGAAGCCCTTATTTCTTATGTCTGTATTCCTGTCTTGTTTCGGTGCTTTCTTATTTCTACCATTCCTTTTATGTTCATTCTTTTTCCATCAACAATGAAACAATTATAACTCAATAGAACATAATTATCCAGAACTTAAGATGTGATCTACAGAATATTAAGAGCACTTTAATAATTACTATTGTTTAATAAAAATGGCAGTTATTGCTTTTCAGTTTATTGTGAAAGTGAAAGTTCGTAGGTCTGGATCAGGCCCCATGTCACCCTCTGTCACATCACACATTTATAATAGATGTATTTTGAAATCTCATGGTCACATACATTGTTTTGCTGTATAAGATAACATAATTGTTAGAGAATAATGTAGATAAAACCAGGCCTGGTGCTACCACTGGGAAGCTATAGGCAGCTTGGATGTTCCCAGGGACCCTAATGCTGGAACACACTGTGGAACTCTACAGCCGCCAGAGCTCAGCTAATCCCCTACATTGGGAGCGCCGAGCGTGGTTTTAAGCTGTCAGGCAGCAGCTCCGCCCCAATCCTGCCAGCTCCACCCACAGTCCCACCTGGCTCTGCCTAGTCCCGCCCATCTAGATCCAGACTCAGGCCCCGTCACCTTGCGAGTCTGAGATCTTGATTCTTGATAAATAAACTGATCTCATTGCAACTACTTTCTCGTGGCTACAATATGAGTAAGCTTTAGGACCAATTCTAGGCTTATGAAGGTCCTTGATTAGTGACAAAGGAATAGATTCAGGATATCGACAGCCGACTTACACAAGCTGTGCGCTTAAATTAGGATTTGCGAGCGCACCATGATCCGTATTCAGAGTACCGGACGTATATACGTCCGGTGTTTAGCGATTTTTACTACTGCGCATGCGTAGTCATTTTTTAACGTAATCTACCTATTTTTTTCTTATGTAGATTGCGTAAATGCGGGCCCATATCTTCCTCTGGCACAGGGCAAACTGCGGCTCTCCAGGTGTTGCAAAACTACTATTCCCAGCATGCTTTACCTGCAAAAGCATAGCTGGTACCTGACAAGGTTTGATGGGAATTGTAGTTTCGCAACACCTGGAGAACCGCAGTTTGCCTATCCCTGGCCTAGGGTATTTAGAGACTTAGCACCAGCTCTGGATAGAACACATATACATACTTAATGGTTTTATGTCAGCGTTCTGGTATTGCTTCTTGCATTATCTGCTTTTACTACTCTCTGCATAATTCCATTCACAATTAACACACAAATAAATGTATTTTACATATATATTAGCAACACATCTGTAAATTATGGCGCATAAATATTGACTTCTAGCTGATCTTTGGGGCCTGATTATTAAAATGATAGATGAGCAGGGGCAGGGACTCTACTACTGTAAAGCAAGGATTGTGTTTATTTAAATTATAGTTTGGATGTTGATTCTATTTTTAAATCTCAAAGCAAGTTGTAATCTATAGAAATCTAATTATTAAAAAATCTATGTTGAACCATATGTAAGAGTAAGGTTAATGATCATTGTAGTTTTGTCATTTGACTTTGCATGAACTTGATGATCTTAACTGGCTCCTAGCAGACATCCAAAGCCGGTCATCACTTAGATAAACATAGTATGGACATAATAATTGTATATGGTTGGGGATATCTGAGAAACTTTAAACTGTATTGCTAACATGCTAACAAATACCTTTCATTTAAATGTAGGACTTTGTGCCCCTTTATCAAGATTTTGAAAATTTTTACAAAAGGAATATTTACATGCGGCTCCGGGATAGCTTCAACCGACCCATTTGCAGTGTGCCGGGATCTCAGTTTGATCTCCTGGAGAGACTGACTGACGATTACAATTGGACATACAGGTGATCTGTCCTATAATGACTACATTAGGGTGGTATAATGCATAGGGAGGTGGATGCACTGTGACCAGTTTGTTTGTTGGCAAAAACCATCCGCAGTTCTCAAAGTAAAGCTGCAAAATCTTACATTGTAATTAGTATTAAAAAAAAAAGTAAGCTATTAGATCACATAGCGACCCCATGAGTTTGGTCGGAAAGAAAAAAATCAGAGATTGGTAACATTGGATCCCATAAGACATACAAGGGGGGTGTGGGTCCCAGTCAGACCTCCCATTGCTGTATGCTGGGCAAAACTTTGACCCGGGAACCTGTTCTGGGGCTTCCACTGGATGGATCTGGATGACATCACCGATATTAAGGATGGACTGTCTCTACTTGTGCGCTGCAAAAAGGGGTGGGCTTATGCAGAAGAGGGAGTGGTTTGAACAAATAAGGTCAGCTGTGAGCAGGGTTTGGCCTGCAAGAGGTGGAGCTTATTTTGAATGATGTTAAATGATGTAATTACCAATGTAAAAGTAATTATAAAACAAAACGGAAAGCTGGGGATTAGGTCTACTGGCGACACCCCCCAAAAACAAAAACCACACTGGGCAGCCACCTCATGGGTGTGTTGGAACATTGAATACTTTAGCTAGTATTAAATAACACTTTTTAATTGACTGACAAAGTCATTGTTATGTCTTTTTAAGGTACACTGGAAAGGTAGTAAAGGATGTGATAAATATGGGATCATATAACTACCTGGGGTTTGCAGAGAATAATGAAGAGTCACTGGGCACAGTGAAGAATATACTGGAGAGTTATGGAGCTGGTATATGCAGCACCAGACAGGAAATGGGTAAGAAGGTCTAGCCTGTTACCATGGTTACTGGAAAATGAATTCCACATGGAATATTTATGCACTGACATTAATCTTGTAAACACAAAAAAATGTACTTGAATTCAAATATAACACTATCATGTTAATTATTGTATTTGATATTTGGTGTGGTAATGTTGTATATTTGATAGTATATCTTCAGTTGACATGACTTATGTAAAGTAATTATTTCAAACAATAACCTTTAAACGGTGGAAAAACCAGTTTACAAAAGATAAAGGTGTATTCCTGTAACAACCTCATTGACTTTCATCACATGTTTAACATTTCTTCTATGTGTATAATGTTTTCTTTTCTTTCTTATTATTTACGTTTTTATACATTGCTGAAAGTATTTTTTTATTTTGAGTCTGGCTTGGAAAATAAAATAAATATTTATCATTAAGCAGTGATTTATTTCCATGTTCCCATTCATTATATAGCAAATCAACTTCTGGAAGTTTACTCTCACTGTGACTTAATGCCATCATGTGATTAATGTTCTTGTACAACTGCTGCTTAAACTTGTTCACCTTATACATTTACACCTGAAAGTAGGTGAAAGGTATCTTGCTTTGATCCTGCAAACTATGTGCATTCCAGCTTTCTTACACCATTAATGCCATATATGTTGCAATGAAGCAGTTCCACAGGAATTTGTATTTATATTTATATATACAGAAATACTTAAATGGCAAAATATACATATAATAATATGTATAATATTTGTATCTGAACCATGGCCCGTGTTCAGAGTACCGGACGTATAACATATACGTCCGGTGTTTAGCGATTTTTACTGCTGCGCATGCGTAGTCATTTTTTACGTAATCTACGTTATGTAAATTACGTAAAAAAATTACTACACACGCGCAGCAGTAAAAATTACTAAACACCGGACGTATTTGTTATACATCCGGTACTCTGAATACGGGCTCATGTGCTTAAAATTCCCTATTAAATGCAGCATTGTGTCTCAGGAAACTTAGATAAAATTCAAGAACTGGAGGAATTGGTTGCAGAGTTCCTCAGTGTTGAAGCAGCAATGGTGTGTTCCATGGGCTTCGCTACCAACTCAACATGTATTCCGGCACTGGTTGGCAAGGTATATTCTCTTCAATATATTTCTTTTGCTTACTGATTTATAGGAATAAAATAAATCATTAGGTGGATGCCAAACAATATTATACAGCACCTTCTAGGGGCTTGAGCCCAATAGCAAGGAGGAGGGGCCAGAGTCTGGATGGGACTGTGGGTGGGATCAGGGTGGGAGCGCTGCCTAATAGAAATTGTCAACGTCTGGCAGCTTAAAACAGTGCTCAGCACTCCATATATGAGTGCTGAGCGCCACAGCATGGAGTGCCGAGCACTGTTTTTATCTCAGTGTCTGACAGCTTGGTTACAGTGCAGAGGGAGTGGCTACCTCGTGCCCTCCCTCTGCTCCAGGCCCCATAGCAGCCTGTAGTTACACCTTTGAAACCTTATCATATTACACTTATTACAGATATACATTGGAAAACTAGCATTGTTTTGTTTTATAGCACATTTTAAAAATACACTAATATGCCTCATTATATTGTGATTTCTGTTTATGTACCAAAGCATATTACAATTATTCAGGATTTCTAGAAAGGGCAATTATTTCTCATCACAGTTTTATCATTGTCATATATAGCATTGCTAGATTCATTTTCAAACAAAATACATCCCTATGAACAGTAAATTAAATCACATTCATGCATTGCTATTATTATTATTATTATTATCTGCTTTTCTGACATTAGAGTCTTTAATTTATCATCACAGGGCTGTCTTATTCTAAGTGACGAGTTAAACCATACTTCTGTGGTTCTTGGCGCAAGACTTTCAGGAGCTACGATTCGAATTTTCCAACACAACAGTAAGTGTCAGGGAGAAATGGTGAACTGAACATAACTGTATAGTACGGTGTGACCTGTATGAGCAAACGTTCCTTATATCTATATTAAAAAGTATATACAGGTATTTTATCATCATCTGGATTTTTGCAAAGGTGCATAATGCATTAAGGGCCTCATCCAGACCTACGGGCGCCTTACGGCTGCATTTCTGATCGGAACGGGGCTTCCTCTGCCCCGTTCCCTAATCTGCATGCCTATCTCCGCCGTCAAGGCATGTGTAAAGGGGGGAGAGCCCCCTTTTCGTCACAGTTTGTCCTTACGCTGCCGTATGAAGGTTGTGCGCATGTGTACAACCTTCAAAACAGGGAGTTTACGGCCGAGGAATTTACTTGATTGACTCTTAATTTTAGTATATTTATAATACACAAAGGTTAAATATATTTTATAATGCATGTGTGAATTAGCCTTGTGTCTATTAAGTAGATCTGTCTGTGGGAGTGGCCTCTACATATTAGCCACCAGATTGGATTGCTCTATTATATACTTCTTGGACCGGATACAGGCTTCAGAACCACAGCAGTCGTACACTAACTGCAGATGTCCAGCATCCCTGGGTATGCATCAGAATGTAGGATGTACAGATATTGTTTCCATACGTCCTGCAGTTCCGAGCCCGGAGGCCAGCCAGACCTGGGCATACTTTACACACATGGGGCTGGATCCAGACTTAAGTAAGTGGTTGAAATTAGTTACTCCTGGGCTAAACCATGTTGATTGCAGGGGAGTCATATTTCATCTGTTGCAAACAGTATTAGAGTTGAGAGGTGATGTTTCCTATCCCAAGTATGAATAACAGTGTGGTAGTAAAGCTGGTCAGTGTCTCAAGATATATCCCTGCATACAAAGAATACAATTACCTTGACTCCCCTGCAATCCACATGGTTTAGCCCAGGAGTAACTAATTTCAAGCACTTACTTTAGTCTGGATCTAGCCCATGGTGGGCTTCCTATGTAAATCTTTCAGTACGGGCTGGGACTAGCCCTTATACATGATTGTATCGTCCATATATTTAACCTCACGTGTGGAAATAAGGTAGTGTTCTGGATATTAAGGTAATGAGAATTCCATACAAGTGGGGGAGTGACTTTTCCACTCAAGCTCCTCCAATAGCGCTCAGATACTAAATCTGGATCCGGCCCCTTATTAGACACCTAGATCTGTTATAGGAGATAGATGACCCTCTAAGCCCTTACCTGTGACCCTCAGCACCAGGGCCAGATTAACAATGGGGCTAATGGGACTATAGATCCAGGCCTCCATCTGAAAATACTGCAGATCTCCATAGCCTCCAACTGCAGGGCATAAGAATGAATGTCAGGGACCGACATCCTCCTCCAAAGAATAGTATATGGTGGGCCCTTGATCATTTTTAGCCCCCAGGACCACATGGCCCTCAATCCGGCCCTACTCAGCACCTTTCTATGTTGGGGGCAGATATATTTGTTATAGCCTGTAACACTTGTGTATGAGGTTTTTTGGTGTGGTATTACATGGATGCCTCCTTGTTTGATTACATGTATTGTAATTTTTGATTAAAGATAACAGGTAGCCCTTTGGGTGGTTACAAGGCTGCACCATCTGTACCTGTTTGCATTGATAGATCACTGACCTGGATTAGTTCTTTTTGTCTTCATATTGTTGTTGTTTTTGTGCATTATCAGATATGAAGAACCTGGAAAAGTTATTACGTGATGCTGTAGTGAATGGTCAGCCACGCAGATCAAGGCCATGGAAGAAAATCCTTATCCTTGTAGAAGGAATCTACAGGTAAATATAAACATCAGGGAGAGGGTTCTCTAGGTCAGTTACAAAAGATACGTGATAAAACAAGTAGCCAAATAGTGTAAAAGATATTTATTGACTTCTATCCCACCTATGCTGTCTGTACTGAAACATTCTGATGATCTTGGTCCGGATTCACAGTTACGTAGTTTTCATTTTACGTACGTTGAATTGAGCTACTACGCATGCATAGTAGATTATTTAC
>WWET01000447.1:610889-626238 GCA_011038615.1 Limnodynastes dumerilii | reverse complement strand
GCTTCCAAAATAGCTTCTGTGAACCAACACCCCCTGGCAGTTGCTGGTTCAAAAAATGCTGTCATACAAAGTTACAGAAAATGGTGGTTGCTCAAATCAATTTATAGGTCAATGAGAAGGAATGGGTCAGCTACACAGGAACAAGTAAAGCTCCCCCACACACATGCTGCTATTAACCATTAGCTAACCTGACCTGTTTTTTTTTAACAGAAGCAGCTCTTAGCTAGGATTTTTAATCAATAAATGAAAAACTAACTGGCTGTAGAATTAAAGGTGTGACCAGTCTGTCTTTGTTGACCTTAGGATACTTAATGTTACTCATTAAATAACAGAACAATAGAACTTTTTACAGGTTTAGGTTTAGTATCCAGGTGAATGATAATAAATTTAAGACTATGGATAAATACCAGCTCTAGTAGGGCCTTTGTATCATATTATAACTTTAGTTGAGTATCAGTCATTTTTATACAAATCAAGCACATGGTAATTAATAATGAATGGAGATGAAATCATAATTCATACTCAAGGCAGGTGGCTAGACAGTATTGTAGGAATGGAAAAGGCGGCACAATGAAGCGACCAATGTACCAGTGAAGAGGTAGGAATGTACGAAATATGCAATCCAGACTTCTGTACATGTGACGATAGTGCACCCCCGTGGAGGCTGATTCTCTGCACGGGAAGCAGCACTGGGCGGTTGCGTTCTGTTGTGAAAGTACAGGGCATGTGCAGTGCAGAGCTGGCTTACGTACTCTCTCTCAGGTCCCATATTATGTAATGCCTTCCAATATGTGTGTAAGATGTATTTGGAGTGTGGTTATAAAGCCAATCAGACAATCTCCAAATAGATAAGACCTTTACTAAGGATTGAACCCATGACCTCAGCTGTGCAGCAGAAGTGCTACCACTTGAGCCTCTATTATTGCATAACCACCTGCACATTGTGACAAGAAGGATCTTTTGATTTCAGATCTTGGGGCCAGATCCGACCTACGCCCGCTACAGTATTTACGCTCGCCGTAGTCATAAAAACGCTGTTTTCCATGTTCTGCACATGCGTGTGGCAGATGTTACGACCAGAAATTCTGAACGTACTTACGAGACACCGATCAACAGCGTAACTACGAACGAAGGGGCGTGTCGGACATACGACACCCGTAATTATGCTTCGGAGGCGGGGTGAGCCATCTAAATCGTACAGTATGGGCGTGCTTAGGTGCGTAAAAACGTGCAGCCATTACGGCCGACAGCAGTTACACTTGGAGAAGTTAGGGTAGGGTTTAGCAAGCGTAAAACGGCAAAAATCCGTACGACCGAGGGGAGTGCATAGTAATTACGAAAGCGTAAACACGCTATTCGTTAAAACGTAAACCGAACGTAGGTCTGGATCTGGCCCTTGGTGTATTTTATTTAATCTCAACAAGCAACTCACATAGTGGCCTTCATATCATGTTTTGCTAAAAAAAAAACTTTGGGTATTTTGGTTTTTTATCAGGTCCTGGATGAACTGGATAAGATGGGAGACATTCTAAACATAAAACATTCAAAGCACTCAAAGAAAAACCGTGAAGTAATTTATGATGAAACTAATGTTGAACTTGATGACTGAAACCAGTATTCCACTTACTGGACGTTTTTATTACAATAACTACTGACATCATACTCCCTGGAGATTTTCCTTATTCAGTATTTTTTGGGGAGCATGAACTACAATGCATGTACACTCCAGTGTTATTGTCTTTATCAATGTAATATTTTGTAACGTTTATACATTTGAAAACAACTTTTTAACAAATCTGTTTTTTTGCTTGTTTGTTTTTTTCTTTAAATATGATAAAAGAAGAGGTAAATTAAAATAAATTGCACATCTGCATTTATAATAAGAGGGTATATAGCAAAGTTTGTGTCAATAACTCAATCTTTGGATTATATACGTAACTGCAACTGAATTTGTGTTTGATATAAGCAATTTACAATCTAGTATAAAGATTATTGAGGACATGAACCTGAAACCTATTTAAAGATTCCATTTTGTGTATGGGTAAGCAGCTCCCACAAATGACCATATTTGGACAAAACTCCAACTATTTCTGTATAAACTCCGCCTCTTTTGCAGGCCACAAATCGTGGCTGTCCAGCCTAAAGATTGACAGTTGGGAGGTGTGTTTATGCAGGGAATGCAGGGAAGGCATTTTTTTTTATCTTAGTCGCTAGTACTCCTGCTATAAGATCATGGCTGCAATGAGGAAATGGGTCTCAGTACAGCAAATTCTTTGGGCTACTCCAAAAAATGTTTAAGAAAGGGATTATAGGGCCAGATTTACTAAACTGCGGGTTTGGAAAAGTGGAGATGTTGCCCATAGCAAACAATCAGATTTTAGCTGACATTCTCTATTATGTAAAAAGAAAGTGAGATCTAGAATCTGATTGGTTGCTATAGGCAACATCTCTACTTTTCCAAACCCGCATCTTAGTAAATCTAGCCCCATGATTGCAGAGGTCTGATGAAAGGAGAGGAAGAAAGCAAGAATATACATTACACATCTGCAAGATTAAATACATTAAGAAGGTTGCGTCACCCCCACTTGGCACCCTTGTTTATCAATTAAGCTGGGCACAGTCATACATGAGATGATATGGCTCTTATCATTTCATTGACAAGTCTTGATGAGCATGTCCATTCATGTGTACACACTATATCAATTTACCTGCAGATCTGAGATCAACATCTCCCCAACCAGCAATCATGACATGGTACAGGTATCCAACTATGCTGCACAGAAATGTTAGACAGACGATCATCTGTGAATGCACCCTGCCCCCATATGTCTGATATACAGTACCATCGGCAATCAGGATTTTTAGGAAATTCATAAAACCAAATTAACAGATTAACATCCTGTGTTATCGCAACATGTCATAATTATGGGAGTGTACAAACTGCTCCAATATCCGTCCTGTGATTGGATAGATGTGTACCCAGATTTACTTTATTGATTGAATGCACTCCTGCCACTGTCTACATGTGTCTAGATTACTATACAGAGGAAGGATACAGCATTTATAAAGTTCTGCATAATAAATGGTAATTGTGAAATAAAAAAAATTTGAATAACCGTCAAACAAGATATAAGCATAGGATAACGACTTGAAAAGGAAACAGAAACAACATAATTCTTTACATGGAATGAAAACAGTAGCTGAATATAACACTGGATAAGATGTACAGAAGGGGTCAGTTCCAGTTGTCATTAAAATATTTAAAACAGCAGATCCATAAATTATATGTGTTTTTACCAACTAAAGGGTTATGTGTGCAGCTGAAATGCATGCATGAAAAAGGGGTTTTTTATTGTAAACAAAGGACTTTAGAAGGTGACATATGACATATACAAAGCAACAATCAGGATCCAGGTTAAATCAGATGCTCAGAGGGGCTGATCCACAGCAAGGCTGTTTCAAGCTATTTTGGTGCTCTGCATGAGAGAGAAGTTGTCATTTCCCTCCACGTCCCCTCATCCCCCTCTTATTATGGTGTGACTTTGAAGCACTTATACCTTTAAAATAAGTGTTCTGTCTTACCTAAAATGGAAACATCTCAACAATATACAATCCCCACATAACATATTACACCCCACATTAACCCCCTACATTACATATTATACCCCACTCTCCTCACAGTATATATTATATCTCCAAATTCAAAGTCAAACCGTTTACCCAGAATAACTCCGAACCGACCGCCCCCCCCCCCCCCCCAAAAAAAAAACACATTACACCACCACAATCACATCACTCTCACCACATTACATAATATACCCTTACATTGCTTTCTAGTTACCACCATACAATATACATTGTATCCTAGTGATAGCCACACAATAAAGACTGCACCCTAGTGACCACCATATACCCCATGTAGCAATCAATATACACATTTTATTTTTGATATTTTGTTTATCTTTAATTCTCCAATAAAGAATTTGGAGGATTTGGACAAACAGTTCAAAATATAGGAAAAGAAAAAAAGTCAGATTTGGTGCACTCTGTTCCAATGTATTTTGAAAGCATTAAGCTTTACTGTATTTATATAAATTAACATGCACATGGCTTAATGACAAAATAGGGTGAAATAATTAAAAGTGTAAAATAAAGACAACCGAGAGAAATAGAGTGTAAAAAAAAAACTGACCAGACTGTTCAAATATAAATATATCTCTATGATATGATATAAGTTAATAATGTTGTTTAATGTAAACACTGCCTAGAAATATAGCGTAGGAAGAAATTGATTGATGTAATAGTAACTGATTTAGTTAAGGGACATTGATAAAAATTCTCCCTTTATTATATTTCTAGAAAGTGTTTACATTGACTAACACGATAAACTCATTCTCATATTAATATATTTATATTTAAACATTCTGGTTATATTTGTTGATAGTATTTATTTCTCTCACTGTTTACTATCTTTCTGGCATTTTTAAATGTTTTACCTAGTTTGTGGCTTTTAATTAATTTAAGAAAAGTTGAAATGCTTTTCAATATCATAGAAAACGAGTTCATCATTTACACTGACCTCTTCTCCAAACTCCAATGTCTTTCATATCACCCATTGTCTTCAATGCTCACTATTTTTCATGCCCCCTGTGTCTCCTCAACCCCCCACTCTCTCTACCCCTGTCTTTCCAAACCGCCCTCCTATATGAACCCCAGTATCTCTTAACCCCCATACTCTCTCTCCATGTGTCTCCAACTCCATCTTTTTCATAACCCCCGTGTGTCTCTTCAAACTCAATACTCACTACCTCTGTGATTCTTTAACCTCCATCCATTTCTCTCCAAACCCTAATCTCCATTTCTCCTTTACTTATTTTTTTTTTCCTGTCATACTCTCCCTGTGGCTGCACAGTGCCAGCTCAGGATAGACTCTTTACTCTTTATAAGTGCCACTGCTGCAGAAAATCAGCTGAATGGCAGCTTGTGTAATATACCTTCTGATAGCACAGACACACCCAGAGATTGGCCCTGATTCATAAATACATCTCTTGTGTAAGTTCCCTTTGCATGTAACATCGGTGTATGCATGCATCAGCTGTTACGTGACATAAGTTCTTCTGTACGGAGGTCTGTGCGGAAGAGATAAGGTAGGGTTCTGGACATGTAAGGCCCTTTTCTTAGAAATCGCCTCAAATCGCCTGATTTGAGCCTCTGAAGTGAAATCACGGTATTCACAAAGGCTCAAATCGCGTGATTTGCATGTGAAAAAAATCGCAATGGCAAACATCGCGGGACAGAAATCGTCCAGATGTTTGCCATTGTTCTTCATATGATGACAGGACGATGACCATCTTTTTCTCTGCATCCAGGCTACTTCAAATGACGTTGAAGTCGCTAGGGGACAGTTTTTTTTATAGTGGAGATGATGTCAGAAACAGTAGAAGACCAATGTAACTGACGTCATCTCCACTATAAAAATACTGCCCTCTAGCTCAACGTCATTTGAAGCAGCCTGGATACGGAGAAGAAGATGGTCATCGTCCTGTCATCATCTGTAGAACGGAATCTCGCCATCAGAGACTTCAATCAAGATGAATACTTCAATCAATTGCTGAACATTCTTCACTGCAATAAGAAAATACGAAGAAAGAAGACATCAAACTGTGAGTGATGGAATTTTTATAGTTATTACACACGATACACTACATACATTACACATAGCTTAGGAGAGATGACCACCGCAGGTAAGTGCACACAGTAGGGGACAATGTTAGTTAGGTTTTTTAACTTGTTTACATGCATACTTAATGGAAATCTGTTATGTCTGTTTAATGTTTACAGTTTTTTGGTTTTTTTTACACACTACACAGACACACGCATGGTTAGAATCGTTAGCCATGCTGCCGCTGATATTATTACAAGGCTCATCAATTCTGAGCCTTGTAGTTCTATCAGTACAGCATGGCTAAGGATTTCAGCCATGCTGCACTTAGAAAATTTTCTATGTGCCGCGATTTGCTAAAGGGCTAATCGCGGTGGTTTTCTATTGAAAATCACAGCGATTTAGCAATTTTAAAATCAATGCAACTCGCGTGATTTCATTTAAATCGCGGCCAAATCGATTCTTTGTGAATCCCGTGATTTAAATGAAAAAATCGCGGCGAGACGCTGTGATTTGATTTTTCAAAAAAAAAAATCGTCCTTTATAAATGAGTCCCAAACAGTGAATTATTATTTATTTATTCTAACAATCTCATGCAGTATCTTCAATGTAATGAGAATATTCATGTTAATTGATATAATAAGTAATGGTCTTACATAAGAACTGACATAAATATTTATTCAAAGGGTGTTTTGTTTTTTTACAAGGCTCTGGTATTGTTTTATATAAACCACCGTGGCCTCATCATAAGCAGAACCAGTACTTCTACTTGGTTGCCATTATTGTACTAAGTCTCTTCCTTATCTAGACTTTCTGTCTGTGAGCGTCAGGGCCTTCTGAATCCAGACTCTTCTTCCCTCCCTGTCCTTGATGCCCCTCTACCCAGTTAGGATTTGTATACAGCACAGGCTTTTCTCCTGGTGCTTTCATGGAAACTCCTTGCATAACCGGCTGCTCAAGCTGCTCCTTGGCCCAGCGTTGATATTGTTCCCATTGTTCCCCTTTGTGGCTCTGACTTACTTTGCTTATTTGGTTCTCATTTGTTTTTACTGCAAACTTAAACAGAGAATTAAAAACATAAAATGAAGTCATCAGATCTATCGTCAGTGGGGATTCCAGTAACTTCCACCAACCATGAAGATGGTATCAGTAAGGTTTTCTATTCTGAGAACAAGTCAGGTTTCATCATAGATGAAATACAAAACAACTCCTGACTGCATCAAGGCTTCTAGCCACAATAACCTCATATTTACATAACTATGCACTGTCCTTCCTTTTATTCATATATAGTAACACGGTTTCAATGGTTTCCAGCCATGAAGGACCGTATTCAGAGAACCGTATTTCCGTGCGTATTTTTAGGTACGTTTCAACTGCGCATGCATAGTAACTTTTTTTTATGCAGTATACCTAGACTATATGCGCGTAAGTGCTTCACGGACGGACTTGTAAATCGCACTTGGGTACAGAAATGTGACACAAAAATACGCACGTGAAAATGTTAATAATAATGGGCGGGGGAAGGCATTTAAATTATGATATGTGGACGCGGCTAATATGAAGCGCACGAACGGAGGACACATACGCACGCAACTGCTCACGGAAAGTTATAAGTGGTCTATGGAGGCAGAAGCACGTCCGAGAGAGGGGAGTGTCATGAGTGTGAGGGGGTTTGGCCTGCACCGGCCGTGCGTATAATTGCCTTCACGGAAACGGTTCTCTGAATACGGCCCACAGACAACACTTACCTATTCAACTGTTACCCTATTACAAACCTCACTTTCACTGACTAATTATTTTTGTTCTTTACCGCCTTTGTGAAACTTAGCAAAGCCCTCGTGGGATAAGCTTCTCCAAAACCTGTTGTCCTCATTAATTGATATAGAAGATTTAATAAGTAAGAGTGTTAAGAATCTTAAATAAAAGGTTATTCTGAACATATGCAGGAGAGGAGACAAAAGCTGCAATGATGAAGTAAAGACTGTAAAAGAAGGCCCGGTTTTGCAGGAATGAAATATTAACAAGTATTTTGAGGTCTTGTATTTACTACAAAAATACACTGATCCAGTTTAAGTGACCCACTCTACCGCCTCCTCCCTTCCTGTCTAGCTTATGGATGATGCAATTCATTAAATATTCCTTTTCTTTTATTTGGTGGTTGACTTATAGCTTAATTATAACTTTTAGTTTACTCAACAAGATCACAAGAGGTCACTGAATGCTAGCTATAATTATATATATAGGTCCAGTACTGCACCATGACCGAGTTAATGGCTCTGCTATGAAAGTCACTGACCTCAGCAAATTATTAAAAAATGATTTCTCTTAATGATTTGATGTTATGAAAAATATATTTCACCGTAACTTATGTACTTAAGTACTGGAAATTTCAGCCTACATTAAGCATTTTAATTCTAAAATAGAGTATATTTTTAATATTCCATAACAAGCTAATAATCATTACGGAGATTGTTAAAGTAATGCTGGATCCTTACCAATGCAAATGCATTGACAAGTGATAAAGAACCAGGTATAATACGTATATTTAAGAAAAATCCAAAGTAAGAAAGGCACTCAGAAGACATAAAAACTGTAGCAAAGAATCTCTAATTAATTCATCATGATCATCACCTGTATAATTTATCATTATCATCACCAAAGTTTCAATCGCTGATAGCAATTTTCTTCAGGGTGCACAACAAAAGAAGCCACATACCAACAAGAAGCAACACTTACACACACATATATAAGTAAAATAAATTACAACAATGAATGCATACCACTACCCACAAGCGCCGAGCAGCCTCCAGACCAGACACCGCGCTGCAAGCACTTCCTGAAACGACGCCAAGACAACAGGGGTGAAGAGCCGGGCCTTTACCGGAATGTCATTGGCTGCTCGTTGCCTTAGGGGTCTAGTAAACAAAAAAAACTATTAACAGTCAGGAGAAGGTGAGGCAGAAACAAAGACATACTAAGAGGCATACCATGGCATAATCAGCATCTGAAGGACAAAAGGAAAGACAAACAAAAAAGGGAGTCCACAAAGAGCGGCGAACAACAACAATACAGTAAAAATAAATAAATAGTAGTCCACAATCACTAACAAAAAATAGAGGACTTATTGTAGAGGCATGGCAGAGCTAGGTGAATACCACATAACCAAAGGAAGCACAGAAAATGAATATATAAGACACAAATAGAACAAAGGGGAAATGGTCAAAACCAGCACAGAACAGGCACATGGCAAAATGAATGAAACACATAAATGGCAAGAAAAAGGAAATATAGAGCCATAAAAGGGGCTCAAAAAGAGAGGGCATAAGCAAAAGAAAGCAGAGAAAGGTTAATAAAATGCATATACAAAAATTGCAAAGAAAGACCACATCAAAAGATAAAGCAATTTAGGGGCATCAGTTCATTGAGACCATCGAGGGCCACTGATTAAGTTTAAATATACAGCTGCTCTCCCATCACAACAGATAGTTCTCTCTATCGCCCTCTCTTGGGGGAAGGGAGATATGGTCAATGCCCATCCAATGAATGTCTGACATTGAATGGCCCATGGATTTCCAATGACGGGCTACTGGTTGGTCACTGTCTTTTCCTCTGAGAGCTGCCTTGATGGCCGTGGGATGTAAGGCAAGTCTTTCTTTGACCTACCTGATGGTTTTACCAACATATAGCAGATCACAGGGGCAGCGAATAACATAAACAATGAATCTGCTGGTGCAGGTAACTACATGTTTGATGGGAAACTTCTGCTGAGATGCTGGATGTATGAAAAACTGTCCAGAGTCCATCTGTGCACAGGCTGTACAACCAGTTCACCTGCAGCACCCAGGTTCCTATTTAAAAAAGAAGCACTAGGGTAACGTAGGGTAGATCGAACATCATTCTTGCATAAGATATCTCTCAGATTGCGACCTCTAGTATGGCTGGCTAGGAGGGATTTGGACTGGAGCATAGGCAGTGAGGGATCCATGGAAATGATAGGCCAAAGGGATCTAGCTGTCCTCTTGTGGAAGAAGCTCAGATGATTGAATCTGGTGAAACACGGAATCCTGGTAGTCAGGGGTGTAAGTGGCTTATTTTTCAGCAGTTGACTGCGGGGGATGGTATCAACTTTTTTCCATGCCAAGGCAAGGTCCTTCCAATAATATCCCCATTTCACAAATTGGACATCAATTCATCCATTTCTTGGACAGCCACCTCTGCATTGCTGTTAATCCTCTTAACCCTGATCAGTTGGGCAGAGGGCAAACCTTTCTTTAATGCTGGAGGGTGGTGACTGGTGGCATGCAGGGTAGTGTTTCTGTCTGTAGGCTTCTGAAAAAGTGTGGTGGTTAATGACCCCTGGGATAGCTTAATACACACATCCAAAAAATGTATCTGTTGCCTGTTCATTTCATACATAATCTTGATTGTAGGATCCATAGAATTAGCAACTGTCAGCATATTGATGAAATCCTCCTCACGTCCCGTCCAAAGCATGAGTATATAATCTATATGCTGTGTATTAGTCTCCCAGGGGGCTTAGTGGGACATTCGTGCACCTTAGGAAGGGTGTATAAGATAGGCATAATCAGGTGTACCACGTATAAAGCTTCTTTGATGGAACTGGAAATCACCCTCTATGTTCTGCCTCATCAATTATATCAGACAGCCGTTTCTGGTATAGAGAGGTCGGATTGGATTGCATCTTCTCAAATAACTGCTGGTCATAGACTTCTTCACACTTGTAGTCGCTGGATAACGATGCTACCTCCTTTGTCGGCCGGACAGATGACTATATTTTTATCGTCTTGAAATTAACTTAAAGCCTTTCTTTGTGTGAGAGACAGGTTAGGTTTGATATTGGGAATTTTTTGTGCTGCCTTATGTATCCCTTCATCCATTAAGCATGCAAAACTTTTCAGTGAGGCATTATTGGTGGGTGGGTCGAAAGTCGATTTTGGGCGTAAGATAGGAAAGGGTGAAGTCATCACATCAGAGGCCTCATTTTGCGGGCGTGCATGGTTACCAAAGAATTCTATAAGTCTCAATCTCCGTGACAGTTTATGCTGCTCAATTTTAGCTTGAAAGCTATTAAACATGTTAGAAGGCACAAAAAAGAGGCCCTTGTTAAGCACTTCAACCTCATGTATAGACAGCTGTCTGTCGGACAGATTGTAAATTACATTTTGTAGGATCTTAGTGCTCTTGGCTCAGTAGCACTGCCCGCCCTGCCTCGTCGCCCTCCACCTCTTCCTGCCGGTCTTCTGTCCAGTGGGAGATTTGTCCTGACAACCCCGCTGGATTTGAGAGGAGGCTGGTAGTTATATGACCACACCTGTCACTTGTATTGGGACCACTTGAGGCATCGAATGCTGACCGGTTGATGTAAGGTCTTCTTCTGTAGTGCTTACGTCTGGGAGGAGCAATGCATGTTGCTGTTCCTGAGTACTTTAAGTATTTTTTCTTTTTTAAAGGATGCCAGGTCATTAGTGTATTTGGCCATTTGTTAATCAATCTTTCAATCTTTGCCAACCAGTCTTGTTCGGTAGTTCAACGGACTGAAGTTGGAGTTGAAGTTGGAGTTGGTTTGCACTGGCTTGGCTGGGCTGGACTGCACAGGTTTGACTGAGCTGGATTGCACAGGTTTAGCTGAGCTGGGTTGCACAGGTTTAGCTGAGCTGGGTTGCACAAGTTTAGCTGAGCTCGATAGCAACGTAGTGCCAGACTAGGTCGATTAGAGATATATATTATTATAAATTGTTGCAGTTAGTTGACACATTTTTTAAATTTGTTATTATTGGTGTTTTTTACTAATAAAATTCTCTCATTTTATACTCCTAGCGCTTCCATTTTTATTTATGAATATGACATGAAAGGTAACTCAACATCTTTCACTGCCTACCTTAAAAGCCCAGGTAGTGAGTGTAGAGCATGACAGGTGCTGTACTAAGTCTGTTTTCAGATCTGAGATGGGCCTATGCATAGAGCCCACCCTCACTCTCCATCCATAACCCAAGGAATCCTTAAAAGCACTTAGGAAAGCCGAACTAGCTTGTCTGAAACAAACACACAACAAACAAGTTCCTGTTGTTTTCAGATGTATCGGTGTGAAACCTGGGTCATTTTAGCATCTCTGCACTACCAACCCAGTTTCTATTAGTATATATATATTACTATAACATCAAATGGTATATAGTATTCCCATTTATAGTACATTTTACAGTACAGGCATGTTTAACGCCTTCCATGTGTCAGTGTTAAGGCTGCCTTATTGCCGCATATCTGCCCTCAAGTCGGCATGAGAGAGGGGAGTCACAATGAAGTTTGCTTCCCTCTTCCATGCAGACTTTCAGACCCCCGCATGTATGGAAAGCTTGTGGGGGTCTGGATCCAGTCCTAAGACCAAGCTTCATCTATGCTATGTATATCAGATGGAATTCATAAAACATGATAAAAGAATAATTGTTAATTGTCCAGGCACTGGGGTCCAGATTCACAGTTACATAGTTTTTGTCTTACGTACGCTGTTTTAAGAATTGAGCATGCGTAGTAGCTTAATTACGCTATCTACGTACCATTTCTGTATGTAGATTGCGTAAGCGTGGCCTTCTTACGCAATCTACGTACAGAAATGATACGTAGATAGCGAAAATAAGCTACTACACATGCGTAGTAGCTCAAATCTTAAAACAATATACGTAAGATGAAAACTACATAACTGTGAATCCGGACCTGCATGATAATCTCTGATCCGCTGGATCTGCTCTGTGCTGACACTAGCCAGTATAGTATGAAATGATAAAAAGTTTGAACAAAAAAGTGACTTTACTTTTAAGCTGTTGTGACTGGGGTTAGGAAAAGTAAACTCTCAACTCTAATGCTGGGCACACATTGGAGGCTTTTCTGATGATTATCATAAGCCTGAGAGAGCTCTGACATTTTACCAGTGAGTATTGTCCCAGCTGCTGCAGAATCACCTGACACTGCATCACTTCATGGGATTTGATTTTTGGGAGCTTCTGATATTCAAGATCTGAGATGTCCGGTGTCTGCTTCGTTCGTAATGGTGCTAGATCTTAATACTGTTGCTAACTAATAAAATTTGCCTCCCCTGCCATTCAATATTCAATAGTCCCCTGTCTTTAGCCTACAATGCCCAGATTTCAAGCAAAGGAAACCATTATTTAAAATGAATGTATATAACTTATTTAGGGCCAAATCCAGATCCGGAATTTCTGATTCATAACAGTGCATGTGGGAAAGCAGGGCACACGACCGTAAGGGCTATGACCATGCATGCAGAATAGTGGATCGTCCGTAAGTGCTAAACCCATCCCTTACTGTACAGTCATTGTGATTTCCACATGGAATGCAGCATCAGGCAGCTGTGTTCCATTGTGGGAGAATAAGTACAGTGCATGCACTAACTTACATAAATAGCGTAAGTACCTATTCAGAGCTGACTTACGCACGTAGCGTACATAAGTCAGTTTTTTTCCTTAATTCTGAATCCAGCCCTTAGTGTTATTGGACCTGATCCAGACTTAAGGTTTAATTTATACAATAGCCTCCATTACAGAAGTATCCAAAATTCTGCACGCAGTGGAACAGGACTATCCCCCTACATTCCTACGTGGCTATCCGTGCCTTGGGAGATAGTTTAAGTATTAAGTTTAGACAAGCCTTACTGTACGATGTAATACCAACACTCACCCACAATGTGTTTCTTGTACGTATGGTGAGTGGGCCCACCTCCCATGTAGAGACAGAATTGAGCACAAAATTCTGCATCGGACGGATGTGGTCTGATGCAGAATTCCATGCACCGCAAATTCGCAATACATACTGACAGGCGATTTCTGTACGCAACATACGGAAATCATCTGTTGTTATTAAATTTGGATCCAGCCCACTGAACCCTCATTCAACCCTCATTAGGGTCACACAACTGTACTAAAGGCTATTTAGAATCTGACTGGTTGCTATTGGCAACACCTCTGCATTTTCTTCCAAGGCACATAGGACAGGATTCACACCTAAAGCTGGCCACACACTAGAGCGATTATCGGGCCAAACGCACAATTATCGTGGATTGGGCCAAATATCGCTCTAGTGTATGATGCAGATTTTTTTTCTAAATGGCGATAAAACGTTCCTAAAACACTAGGGCCCGATTATCTCGTCTTTTGGAATTCTTGAATGATTATCGTTTATCGTTAGCAAAATAGTGCAGTGTGTGGCCATTTTAGATAATCATTCAAGATTTCCAAATGAGAGAGGGCAGAGTGCTTCAGAGCCCCACACGCTGTGTCCTCTCTCCCTCTATCTGGGTATACAGCACTGTATGCCCAGACAGAGGGAGAGAGGACACAGCCTCTCAGTGTCCAATAAGCTGACTGCATGGGTCTCCTGTCAAGATTGACAGGAGACACAGCCAATCAGAGAGAAACTGCAGCCAGCCAATAGGCTCTCCAGCGGAGATTAATGCCCCCGGTCTCTTCTAGTGTATGGTGCCGATATTGGCACCTTTCCCCAGGGGAAAAATGCTCCGTTTATCGGCAGCCACACGCTGGGAGCGATCATCGATCTAGTGTGTGGCCAGCTTTAGAGTGAGTTAGGTGCAGACAGAAGGACACTACGCACGGAGAATGCCTCTCACCGCCCTCCCCCCCGCGCCCTTCCCGGCTAATCTAAATCCTCCCCACTCTCACTTCTAACTAAATGCTCCCCAAGGCGGCATAAGCAACTAAACTACCTAACTGGTACGTAGATTGCGTGGAACGTACTACTGCGCATGTGCAGCAGGTACATTCTTAAAAATACGCGCCTAAGAAGCCGGAGCTTCAAAGGTGGGAATCCGGTCTTTAGTAAATACCCCAATAAATCTAAAACTGGCTTTATGTAATAAAGTTTCATTCCTCTGAAATCTTTTTTTCTTTTTTTGCAAGTTGTACGCATTTGGTCTTGTTTTTTGAAAATATAAAATTGTAAAAGTACAAAATAAGAAGACATTTTATCAATAGCAGAGAAATTCTCACAGTCTGCAAATGTAAAGGGAATGAACATGGAAAATATACCCCTTCTGTTTCCAATAGTCACTGTCACAGTGGTAGGAAATGGTCTGGCTTTACAGAAGCAGCACTATTGCAATTACCTTGCTTTATTCTGCCTGGCATGATGATGAAGCTGAAGGTCACAGCAATCAAATCATGTGATTGAGCAGCTTTCTTTTAGCAAGGTAGTTATTATATTTGCAGGAGCCCTAATACAATGGGAAAGATGATCACCTACCCTGTCACCAGCTCAACAAAGCAAAGAATAGTGTCAAATCATTACCTTTAATAGGCTTTAGTTGCTTTGTAAAATGTAACACAGACAGCAATCTTTGCTGTGCAGAGTCCTGTAATGATTTACTATATTAGGTGAGTGAAGGGCAGTAGGGGGTATAAACTGCAGCACCTCCGCAGTGAGTACAATAAAACCAGGCAATAAATCGATCATTTTCATGGATATTTCCAGGTGTTCTGTATCTGGTATGAACATAGCAACCAGCAATTATGAGTTACTCTCAAATAACAGCAAAAAGGTTGTGGTTTTATGGATAATTCCAGGTTAAAGGGTGATCCTGAGTATACTACTGGGGGCATTGCTCTTTGGAATAGCACAAATTGTATGCAAGGTAAAGAAGCA